>OZ024809.1:25808617-25818617 GCA_964017045.1 Omphiscola glabra
TGTTATACCTCCTATAGGAAGTTAGACATGTTATACCTCCTATGGGAAGCTAGACATGTTATACCTCCTATGGGAAGCTAGACATGTTATACCACCTATGGGAAGCTAGACATGTTATACCTTCTATGGGAAGCTAAACATGCTATACCTCCTATGGGAAGCTAAACATGCTATACATCCTATGGGAAGCTAAACATGCTATACATCCTATGGGAAGCTTAACATGCTATACATCCTATGGGAAGCTAAACATGTTATACATCCTATGGGAAGCTAAACATGTTATACATCCTATGGGAAGCTAAACATGCTATACCTCCTATGGGAAGCTAAACATGTTATACCTCCTATGGGAAGCTAAACATGCTATACATCCTATGGGAAGCTAAACATGCTATACATCCTTGTTTTTAATGCAAACGCTGAGGTCGGAGCCTCATGACATTTGTTATTACTGGGAAAAATGTTGAATGCCATTTTACCATGAAGCAGCGCATTCGAAATTGTCCCAACTTTGCGAATAAAGTTTGATGAAATGGACACGTCAGACTGACTCAGAAGAAAGTTGGATGGAATAGACTCGTCAGCCTGACTCACAAGAAAGTTGGATGGAATAGACTCGTCAGCCTGACTCAGAAGAAACTTGGATGGAATAGACTAGTTGGCATCACTCAGAAGAAACTTGCGTGAAATAGACTCGTCAGACTGACTCAGAAAAAAGTTTGGTGGAATAGACTCGTCAGCCTGAATCAGAAGAAACTTGGGTGGAATAGACTCGTCAGTTTGAATCAGAAGAAACTTGCGTGGAATAGACTCGTCAGCCTGACTCAGAAGAAACTTGCGTGGAATAGACTCGTCAGACTGACTCAGAAAAAAGTTTGGTGGAATAGACTCGTCAGCCTGAATCAGAAGAAACTTGGGTGGAATAGACTCGTCAGTTTGAATCAGAAGAAACTTGCGTGGAATAGACTCGCCAGCCTGACTCAGAAGAAACTTGCGTGGAATAGACTCGTCCGCCTGACTCAGAAGAAACTTGGGTGGAATAGACTCGTCAGCCTGACTCAGAAGAAACTTGGGTGGAATAGACTCGTCAGCCTGACTCAGAAGAAACTTGGGTGGAATAGACTCGTCATTTTTGTTTGTAATATCCATCCAATAGTTGTCAAATTCAACAATAGAGACAAAATTAAACTGCAATTTTTAGAGAGGAAGTCGTCTTTCCAAAGAATAAATATTGTCATTGACAGTCATAAACGATTGGTCCACCATTTATGTTCAACTAACAACTTGAGGAAAGCACTTCATCAAAATACCCAGAATCATTTATTATTCAGATTTATTACACACCAACGTAGTCGTGATTTTATGCTCTCAGCTTTATACCAATAGACATAAGAAACTTAATGACCGTAAATTACACCCGAAACAATAACAAATGCTTCACTCTGCCTCGGAGTAACACAGTGCAACATAAGCAGTCATTCTTTCCACGCACCATAATTGCTTGGAACAACCTGGACAATACCGCCGTGAACTCGACAACGATCGAAAGCTTCAAGGCCGCCCTGGCATCTGCTAGGGGCCGTTAGATTGGCAACATCGCTTCCCCAACCGTTGCACATATGCCAGTTTATGGATGCAGCAACGTACCTAACCAGAACCAGAACCTATTACTAACTGAACACAATGCAGCACAGAGAGTGGCAAAAATTGGGTTGTCTGCATCCTTCCAAATTTCCCTCAACCTGATGACGAAAGATCTCCACTTTCTAATGGGAACCAAATGTATTCCTAATTTTTCAAGTGACAATTTTCAAGTAACTTTTTCGACACAGCCCGAGAGAGCTACATGGGGATCTGGGAACAATTGAGTGAGAAAGCTACATGACAATTGAGTGAGAAAGCTACATTGTGATCTGGGAACACTTGAGTGAGAAAGCTACATTGTGATCTGGGAACACATGAGAGAGAAAGCTCCATTGTGATCTGGGAACACTTATGAGAAAGCTACATGGGGATCTGGGAACACTTATGAGAAAGCTACATGGGGATCTGGCAACACTTGAGTGAGAAAGCTACATGGTGATCTGGGAACACTAACTTTTTGAAATTTAAATAATTTTTTTTTTTGGTGTTATATTGTCTGTTGAAGATGATATTTAGCCGAAACCTCCTTTTAATTGTTCTAAAAATATCTTGTTCCATTATTTCTTTAGGTTCACAGCCTAAAGGTTGCATGGTTTCTATGTTGGGCCAGCGACCAACTAGTATAAAACAAAACAAATTCAAATCCATGCCTGTAATCGCCATCGAAGGAAGACCGTACTAAGTGGTTATAAAGCCGGGTTGGAACACTACCTGGCTGTTGGAACATACGCAGAATAAAGATCGAAATGAGTTGGAACGAGTTAGAGAAGATAACAAGAGAAAGCGTAGAAACATATTGTTAATATGCTCCAGTTGGACTTGAAAAAAGGCGAAGGGAGAAGAAGAACAACACCTTCTTACACCTATGCAATCCAACTGTCACCTTCGAAGCAATATTTCACCAGTGCACTCCCTCTCACCACCCTCACTGTCACACAAGTACACATCCAATGTTCAACTCAGACTACAGCTATGCAACGCAGTACAGGCACGTCTCTCCAAATTGTTGAAATTTTAAAATGTTTTAAGACAAAAAAAAAAAAAAAAGAAAAGAAAATTTGAAGAGTTGTCCCTTGTGGCTCACTAAGCGCTAATAGAAACTTCACAATCTAACGATACGGAAATCTCAACTACCAGGAGTCGATTCCGCATTGTACTCCCGAGGTTAGATTAGAATCGTTAAAGCTTCAGACGGCTCTTACACATTTATTGTGAAGTCACCGATTTTTAAAAATTTATTACGGATCTATATTTCATACATTATTTTTTTGAGTATGAAAATGTGTTATGGTTCCGACTCCAGGCAAACTATTCGATCCGATTACGCATGCAACGCTTGAAAAAGACACGAGAAAGAGCACATAACAACCCACCCCCATCAGTTGTTGATGCCTAACCCCCACCACCCCCGCCCCCTCTGGACGCCGTTCATTTCACGACCAACGCCCTCAGAGATAATGAAATTGTTGAACTCGGGACTGAGAGTTCAGGCAACTACGAGAAAACACGTATGTGATGGAAAGAAAACTCGACCGAATAGTTTACATATCATGGGGTCCTCGAATAGTTTACATATCATGGGATCCATGAATATTTTACATAACATGGGGTCCTCGAATAGTTTACATATCGTGGGATCCATGAATAGTTTACATAACATGGGGTCCTCGAATAGTTTACATATCATGGGGTCCTAGAATAGTTTACATATCATGGGATCCATGAATAGTTTACATAACATGGGGTCCTCGAATAGTTTACATATCATGGGGTCCTCGAATAGTTTACATATCATGGGGTCCTCGAATAGTTTACATATCATGGGGTCCTCGAATAGTTAACATATCATGGGGTCCTCGAATAGTTTACATATCATGGGGTCCTCGAATAGTTTACATATCATGGGGTCCTCGAATAGTTTAAATATCATGGGGTCCTCGAAAAGTTTAAATATCATGGGATCCTCGACGACGAAAGGATGCTACCCCCAGGGCTTTACATTTCATTCGTTTGATTTCTGACATGGTCAACAGATATCGTGTGACATCAGTCAGTTTAATACATTTCAGTCTTATTTGTAAACATTCAACCATCTCTTAGTACACTTCAGTCTTATTTGTAAACATTCAACCATCTCTTAGTACACTTCAGTCTTATTTGTAAACATTCAACCATCCCTTAGTACAGTTCAGTCTTATTTGTAAACATTCAACCATCCCTTAGTACAGTTCAGTCTTATTTGTAAACATTCAACCATCTCTTAGTACACTTCAGTCTTATTTGTAAACATTCAACCATCCCTTAGTACAGTTCAGTCTTATTTGTAAACATTCAACCATCCCTTAGTACAGTTCAGTCTTATTTGTAAACATTCAACCATCCCTTAGTACAGTTCAGTCTTATTTGTAAACGACGTCAATGGCAAATTTAAATATATCAACTTTTTTCCTTACTATTTATCCAAATAAAGCGTTTAAAAAATTAATGATTACACACAAAAAAAATCGATGGCTATCAAATCCTTTAATAATCTACATATTGAATAGATGTTTAGGGCAGAGGTCGGCAACCCGTGGCTCGGTGGGCAACCCGTGGCTCGGTGGGAAACCCATGGCTCGCTGAGCAACCCGTGGCTCGGTGGGCAACCCGTGGCTCGGTGGGCATTCCCTGGCTCCATGACTGTGTGTTGCCGAGGTAATAGATTCTGCTCTTCGTTTAGGAAACCTTCAATGGTCAACTATATATTGTATATATATTTACACACTCTTAGCCACGTCATACAAGCATTGTTGAGAACGATTCCATACTAATGCGTCTGTTAGATGATTGTATGTAAGACGGATGTTATACCCCACCAGGTCAGACATGCGCGGCTCGCCCAGAACCTCCCTTTACCGAAACTCATCATGTGCCGTTAACTCTCGATGACGATATTGCGCTCACAAAATGAGAAATGCAATTGTCTGGCTTCCAGTATACAACCTCGTTTTAAGACAAGGCAACGATCTAAGATAGGGACTCTATCAAATCACTCCTGTGTCTGGTCATGTGACGTACATATCGGGTGATGAGAGGCAATACTTTACAAAATCTCTCAGGAGAATTGATACGACTATGTACACGCGGTGCAACTAATCACTAACGTCAACAAAAAGTCTTCAGATGATAGACAGTTATTGACAGAGATAGACAGTTGTTGACAGGGATAGACACTTGTAGACAGAGATAGACAATTGTTGACAGAGATAGACAGTTGTTGACAGAGATAGACAGTTGTTGACAGGGATAGACACTTGTTGACAGAGATAGACACTTGTTGACAGAGATAGACACTTGTTGACAGAGATAGACAGTTGTTGACAGATAGACAGTTGTTGACAGAGATAGACAGTTGTTGACAGAGTTCAAAATAATTGTTTGTTTACTATGGAGGAATCGTGCGATATTTGGTTTTTAAACCCCACGAACCTGTCACGTGTTTATGATGTGTTCCTGTGTTGTGTGTGCGTGTTTGGTGCTGAGAGTATTTGTGAACGTTTTGCTATATGCTTTGCATTTTATGACGTACTAGGGAATGGGAGATGAAGCTATTTAATGTAATATTTTTTGGGGGGTTAGTAATGGAGTGTTAGAAATGTAGTTGCAGAGTGAGAACGGGATGAAAGAAGTAGACACCTTGTTTATTTAAGAAAGAGAAAATGAAGCTATTTAACTGTTATTTCGACTTCGTAATAGTACGTAAAAAAGCGCAATTTGAATGGTACGGCCACGTTACCAGAAAACAAGGGATCGCCAAAGAAATCATGCAGGGCACAACTAGAGGTGGAAGAAGGAGAGGAAGACAGAGAAAAAGAGGGGAAGATAACATCAAAGAGTGGACGGGATTAAAACTGGGCGATGCTATGCGTAGGGCAGGAGACCGAGAGGAATGGAGAAAAATAGTTTGCATGTCATCTGTGGCGCCCCAACGGTCGAAGGACTACGGGACAAGATGATGACGAAGAGTGCGTTACTATTATGGTATATGTGTCGGCCTAATTTTAGTGACCACCACTTGTCTCCGCTTTGTTTTGCCTTGATATTGACGCCACGGAGTAAATATGCCGCGCGAACCCTACCTTGATTGGGAAAAGATTGTTTACATTCGAATGCGTTCTATTTGTTCTAAAGAATGCTATCAGGTGACGCCATTTTTAGAAAGTCTTGACTAGATGGTTTCTATTTAATCCCTATATGTAGGCCGGCAATTTTCCTAGCAAGGGGATATATTTTGCCATATTTTCTAACATATACGAGAAAGTTATATTTCTGAAATTTTGTACTGTTTATTTATGTGTGTAAATTAATACTTGTATCATCGAGGAGTGTACCTTTTATTTGTATCGTCGAGTAGTGTACCTTTTATTTGTATCATCGAGTAGTGTACCTTTTATTTGTATCATCGAGTAGTGTACCTTTTATTTGTATCATCGAGGAGTGTACCTTTTATTTGTATCATCGAGTAGTGTACCTTTTATTTGTATCACCGAGGAGTGTACCTTTTATTTGTATCATCGAGTAGTGTACCTTTTATTTGTATCATCGAGGAGTGTACCTTTTATTTGTATCATCGAGGAGTGTACCTTTTCCCTTGCTGTAATTTGGTCTAATTTTGTATTTCTTTATTCGAATTTGTATTTTTATAGACATGTAATAGTATACTTTTATTGAATATTCTTAGTATCACTAACTTGAGTATCGTTTGTCTTTGTCTAATGGGTTTCAGTGCTTTGTTATACATATTGTTCATTCTACGAGCCAAGTCTTGAAACAGATCAAATTTTCAAAACCACGACGGTACATAACAGGTACAGGGATGTGTCCAGTTGTTTTTTTCCCTGGAGTAAGAATAATGATTCCAAACCTTAATCTTCAAGCAAATGGTTTCAGATATATTTATATTTTAGGCTCCATTTGTAGATATCTTCGGATGACGTCATTAGTCGAAGTCCTACAACGATGAATAGTTTACACTATTGCAATAATATATAGTTCTACGTTATCGCTACAATATCTAGCGTTTTCAAAAACAGTTTCAGTTATTTTTGAAAATAAAATTAAATTGAGACTCAATTGATAAAGCATCTAATATATTTGCTAAATCCGTCACTAAATATGTAGGCCTATCATAAAATACCGACATTCTGACATACAATATAACTTACCGACATTCTGACATATAATATAACATACCAACATTCTGACATACTCCATGTAACATAATGATATTTGATGCTAATTTGCAGTTGAGTGAAAAAGCACTATTTCGTGTCAGCATAGTGACTGTGACGCTCTCAGACACAGCCAGACGCTGGAGTCCTTCAAGACAAATTTAAAAACTCATCTATTTCGCAAACACCTTATGGGGTGAAGTTGTCTACCATCTTTTTCAGCTAGTTATTAACTCCCAGCTTTGTTTTTGTACCGCGCTTCGAGCCTTTGGGGTTGAAGCGTGATTTTTCAAATGAACTTTATTATTATTATTATTATTATTATTACATAGATATAAATATAGATAGAAGGGCAGCCATATTGTAACGAAGGAAGAAACAGCTGGGAAGATTTGATCTCATGCTATTTTCTAAAAGAAATGGTCGTATTATGACTCAACTGTCTTCAATCATCATTGTGTTATTCGTCAGACGTGAACCTAATTCTGTTTAGTGTGTTATATAAATAAATAATCTATAAGTGATGTGTGAATTCGTGGAACTTCTTACTTTTACAGCTGTGAGAAATAATTAGCAGTTACCCCCTAACTGATATGCACTGAGTTATCCGCCCGGGTCATCACACCTTAAAACATTAACAGTGTAGGAAGGTAGGTTACACACCATTACATAATATTATTCTGTCCTACACCAAAACATAAAGTTATTCTTTCCTACACCATAACATACCAATAAACTATCATGACACTAACATACTGTTATTTTCACGCACAGCCTAAAACAACGATTGTGTCCTTTAAAATAAAACAAAATGCGACATTCTTACTTATATCAAAACAAATTGAGATACTGCCCAAAATGTGACATACTGCCCCAAATGTGACATACTGCCCCAAATGTGACGCCCCAATTGTGACATATTGCCCCAAATGTGACATACTGCCCCAAATGTGTTTACTGCCCCAATTGTGACACACTGCCCCAATTGTGACATACTACCCCACATGTGACATACTGCCCCACATGTGACATACTGCCCCAATTGTGACATACTGCCCCAATTGTGACATACTGTCCCACATGTGACATACTGTCCCACATGTGACATACTGCCCTAATTGTGACATACTGCCCCAATTGTGACATACAACCCCACATGTGACATACTGCCCCAATTGGGACATACTGCCCCAATTGTGACATACTGCCCCAATTGCGACATACTGCCCCAATTGTGACATACTGCCCCGATTGTGACATACTGCCCCAATTGTGACATACTGCCCCAATTGTGACATACTGCCCCGCATGTGACATACTGCCCCAATTGTGATATACTGCCCCTCATGTGACATACTGCCCCAATGTGACATACTGCCCCAATTCTGACATACTGCCCCAATTGTGACATATAACCCCACATGTGACATACTGCCCCAATTGTGACATACTGCCCCAATTGTGACATACAACCCCACATGTGACATACTGCCCCAATTGTGACATACAACCCCTCATGTGACATACTGCCCCAATTGTGACATACAACCCCTCATGTGACATACAACCCCACATGTGACATACTAACCCAATTGTGACATACAACCCCACATGTGACATACTGCCCCACATGTGGCACACTGTCATTCTGCATCACAAGAGGGTATACGGCGCATTCATTCCCCGCATTCTGTTCCTAATGAAAGGCATCAATTGATCCATTTGTTCATGGCCTGGCTTTAAACACCCCTCGCCAGCTTCTCGTCCAGGATTATGCCCCAGCTTAGCATTTCTCTGTTTACAAGCGACCACGAAATTGTTTCAGGGGCTGTCACTGTAATTGGAAGTAAACTGTCCATACGATGACAATATCTATTTCGGTAACAGCTTTCATTGCTGACCACAAGGAGTCGAGGGAGATGTTTGCTGTGTAACTATGGCAACATGATGGTAAACGGAGTTTTTTTCTTTGACTACTTGAATCAACGCATTTGATCTGACCAGAACGTTAACAAACGGGGAGGGAATGTTTAGGATGATTTTTTCGAGGATGGGGGAGGGTTGGTTTGGTTGGTGAGCTGGCGGTGGGAGGAGAACGGGAAATAATTGTCTGTGTTCTTTCAAAAAAAAATTTAAAAAAAAAAAAAATCGAAGCTCATTTCAAACAGCAAAGGAAAAAGGAGAGGAAAAGAACATCAAGAAACAAATAATAACTGAGTTGAAGCGTATATCCAGAGGCGTAACAACGGCTTGGCATTGGGGCAGTTGCCAAGGGCGCCGGCCTGCGCCTGTTCAAAAGGGCGCCGCTAAATCTCTAATTTTTAAATTTTTATTATTTAAAAAATAAATTAGCCAAGGGCGGCAAAAACCCAGTTACGCCTCTGCGTGTATCACTTACAGTTTGGTGTTTTTCTATAGTAGGTTTTAGGTAAGTCCTTGCATTGAATATTTAAAAGATCTTGCTATAAATTAAAGGATTGCCAGATGGGGTTTTCTACAACAGAGTGCAGGGCCGTGCAGAGGACGTGTCGACCAGGGCCGTGCAGAAGACGTGTCGACCAGGGCCGTGCAGAGGACGTGTCGACCAGGGCCGTGCAGACGACGCGTCGACCAGGGCCGTGCAGAGGACGCGTCGACCAGGGCCGTGCAGAGGACGTGTCGACCAGGGCCGTGCAGAGGACGTGTCGACCAGGGCCGTGCAGAGGACGTGTCGACCAGGGCCGTGCAGAGGACGTGTCGACCAGGGCCGTGCAGAGGACGTGTCGACCGAGAGAAAAGCCACATTTAAGTTTAAATCAAATTCGAAAATAATCGTCTTAAACGTTATGGTACCCAAAAACATTGCCGCCCTTAGAGGCACCCATGTGGGCAGGGCCCCTAGTGATTTACTATGCACGACCCTGGCACAGGGGGGTCACCGGTTAAAACAAAATTGAAAAATAAATAAACGATTTTAAACAAATGTCGTTTTCAGTCGGTGTCTGATGAGGTGTCAATAGTTTCTTATGAGATATGAATAGTTTCTTATGAGATATGAATAGTTTCTTATGAGATATGAATAGTTTCTTATGAGATATGAATAGTTTCTTATGAGATATGAATAGTTTCTTATGAGATATGAATAGTTTCTTATGAGATATGAA
>OZ024809.1:25823617-25903617 GCA_964017045.1 Omphiscola glabra
TGTATGAAGTATTAAAGCGTCTGTTTGTCATGACTCATTTGATTTCAGAGATAGACATCCAAGATTGGTGTTATTCTAAGATTGGTGTTATTCCAAGATTGGTGTTATTCCAAGATTTGTGTTATTCCAAGATTGGTGTTATTCCAAGATTGGTGTTATTCCAAGATTGGTGTTATTCCAAGATTGGTGTTATTCCATGATTGGTGTTATTCTAAGATTGGTGTTATTCCATGATTGGCGTTATTCCATGATTGGCGTTATTCCATGATTGGCGTTATTCCAAGATTGGTGTTATTCCAAGATTGGTGTTATTCCATGATTGGCGTTATTCCAAGATTGGTGTTATTCCAAGATTGGTGTTATTCCAAGATTGTTGTTTTCCAAGATTGGCGTTATTCCAAAGATTGGTGTTATTCCAAGATTGGCGTTTTTCCAAGACTGGCGTTATTCCAAGATTGGCGTTATTCCATGATTGGTTTTATTCCAAGATTGGCGTTATTCCAAGATTGGCGTTATTCCATGATTGGTTTTATTCCAAGATTGGCGTTATTCCAAGATTGGCGTTATTTCAAGATTGTTGTTATTCCAAGATTGGCGTTATTTAAAAAAAAAAAAAACAACGAAAAAGTCTTTCTGACCCAATCTGAGAAATTCTATTATTACCAGTATTCCTAGGGGTTGCCGAGCATAACATTCTGTAAAACCTCCTACAGCCTTATCAGATCAAATTGCAATTAATAACCTTTAAAAGAACACGGAGCTAAAGAACCAATAAAAACTTTAAAAAGTATCCTAATAAAAAATGTATATTTATAATAATTTTTAAAATTATGTTGGGGCTCAGTTCATTTGCGACAACTGCGCTAAATGAGATTCTTATAACAAAAATATCGCAAATGCGTTTGGTGCGTAATATTTTATTTTGTTTTTCTGCAATAGATGGTGAAACACATCTGCAGGTCGTTCATACATAAGAACATTGATATAGTTAAGGGGCATGAAAAAATGAGCGTTTGCGTGTCTTTGTGGGGCGGGGGGGGGGGGGGCGCACGATTTTGCAAATCTTATTAAGTGCGTATGTCGGCACTGTCACTTTAATTGGGGAGAGAGAAGAAAGGGCGCCAAACGAAACGAGTGGTGAGGTTGGATACATTTTTGACAAATTCAAAATGATGGGATGCATTTGGGCGCATACGTGAATTTAGTTTTGTATTCTTCTACACTTAACCGGTTAGCATCAGAAACGATTCTAGATGATGCTTAGGTTCCTTTGACCATGCATGGGGTACATAATTCCTTTCATTTTTATGTGTATCTAAATAGTAATGTTGTTACATAATTTTATTTTGTAATTGGTTTGTTCAAACTACTTCATCAATGAATCAATGACTAAACTTATTTCTAAAAAATATAATTATTTTCGTCCCAATCATTTGTTAGAAAAAAACCAATAAAAACAACAATAACAACAATAACAACAATAACAACAACAATAACAACAACAATAACAACAACAATAACAACAATAATAACAACAACAATAACAACAATAACAACAACAATAACAACAACAATAACAACAACAATAACAACAATAACAACAACAATAACAACAACAATAACAACAATAACAAAAACAATAACAACAACAATAACAACAACAATAACAACAACAATAACAACAACAATAACAACAACAATAACAACAACAATAACAACAACAATAACAACAACAATAACAACAACAATAACAACAACAATAACAACAACAATAACAACAACAATAACAACAACAATAACAACAACAATAACAACAACAATAACAACAATAACAACAACAATAACAACAACAATAACAACAATAACAAAAACAATAACAACAACAATAACAACAACAATAACAACAATAACAACAACAATAACAACAACAATAACAACAACAATAACAACAACAATAACAACAACAATAACAACAACAATAACAACAACAATAACAACAATAACAACAATAACAACAACAATAACAACAACAATAACAACAACAATAACAACAACAATAACAAGAATAACAACAACAATAACAACAACAATAACAACAACAATAACAACAACAATAACAACAACAATAACAACAACAATAACAACAACAATAACAACAACAATAACAAGAATAACAACAACAATAACAACAACAATAACAACAACAATAACAACAACAACAACAATAACAACAACAATAACAACAACAATAACAACAACAATAACAACAATAACAACAACAATAACAACAATAACAACAATAACAACAACAATAACAACAACAATAACAACAACAATAACAACAACAATAACAACAACAATAACAACAACAATAACAACAATAACAACAACAATAACAACAATAACAACAACAACAATAACAACAATAACAACAACAATAACAACAACAATAACAACAACAATAACAACAACAATAACAACAACAATAACAACAACAATAACAACAATAACAACAACAATAACAACAATAACAACAACAATAACAACAACAATAACAACAATAACAACAACAATAACAACAACAATAACAACAACAATAACAACAATAACAACAACAATAACAACAATAACAACAACAATAACAACAACAATAACAACAACAATAACAACAACAATAACAACAGCAATAACAACAACAATAACAACAACAATAACAACAACAATAACAACAACAATAACAACAATAACAACAACAATAACAACAACAATAAATACAACAAAAACAACAACAATAACAACAAGAATAACAACAACAATAACAACAATAACAACAACAATAACAACAACAATAACAACAACAATAACAACAACAATAACAAGAATAACAACAACAATAACAACAACAATAACAAAAACAATAACAACAACAATAACAACAACAATAACAACAACAATAACAACAATAACAACAATAACAACAACAATAACAACAACAATAACAACAACAATAACAACAACAATAACAACAACAATAACAAGAATAACAACAACAATAACAACAACAATAACAACAACAATAACAACAACAATAACAACAACAATAACAACAACAATAACAACAACAATAACAACAACAATAACAAGAATAACAACAACAATAACAACAACAATAACAACAACAATAACAACAACAACAACAATAACAACAACAATAACAACAACAATAACAACAACAATAACAACAATAACAACAACAATAACAACAATAACAACAATAACAACAACAATAACAACAACAATAACAACAACAATAACAACAACAATAACAACAACAATAACAACAACAATAACAACAATAACAACAACAATAACAACAATAACAACAACAACAATAACAACAATAACAACAACAATAACAACAACAATAACAACAACAATAACAACAACAATAACAACAACAATAACAACAACAATAACAACAATAACAACAACAATAACAACAATAACAACAACAATAACAACAACAATAACAACAACAATAACAACAATAACAACAACAATAACAACAACAATAACAACAATAACAACAATAACAACAACAATAACAACAACAATAACAACAACAATAACAACAACAATAACAACAACAATAACAAACTATTAGTATAGTAGTATGATTAATATCATTTTGCAATTATTTAAAACTTAAGTAGCATTTTGCAGAATTGACAGTTATATTTTTTCTTCATTTTTTAATATACTGTTTTGTAGAAAAGGTGTATAGAATTATTTTAGATTACTATTTAAAACTGGTGATTTTTAAAAAATACATTGTATCATCATGGTATAAAATAGTAGATATTCATCATCATCATGTCTCTTAATCCTTGGAAAACTATCTTTCTCCATTCCCCTCGGTCTCCTGCCCTATGCATAGCATCGCCTAGTTTTAATCCCGTCCATTATTTGATGTTATCTTCCCATCTTTTTCTCTGTCTTCCTCTTCGTCTTTCTCCTCTAGTTTTGCCCTGCATGATAATAAATATTCACAAAAGGCGTCAGATATTCATTAGTATATGATTTATCTGTGGAGTAATGAAACATGACTTTCTAAACAAATGCAGTTGAAAGGTTTATTTGGAATGTGTAGCTACCATAACTTTCTCCATGTAATTGACGAAATAGTTAACTTTTGTAAGACTCTTTTGCCCCCACCAATTATCATCATTTTAAAATCCCTGTTTTTTTTCTTCAAATTGACAATGGGCAAAAGAAACTTTCTTTAAAACAAGGACCAAAAATATTGAATTGAAGTGAACATCGAAAAACTTGTTTACAAAACTGGACCAACGGGTTTAAATTGCCCCAAAAAAGTTCAATATTTATTAACGATATTGCAAACACAATGTCCCTAGAAGCGTGAGGTCCCCTAGAGGTGTGATGTTCCTTAGAGGCGTGATGCTCCTTGGAGGTGTGATGTTTCTTAGAGGCGTGATGTTCCTTAGAGGTGTGAGGCCCCTTAGAGGTGTGATGTTTCTTAAAGGCATGATGTTCCTTGGAGGCGTGATGTTCCTTAGAGGCGTGATGTTCCTTGGAGGCGTGATGTTCCTTAGAGGCGTGAGGCCCCATAGCGGCATGAGGTTCCCAAATGCTTCGTGTGCCCATTCTTTAAGGCGGTACTGTTGCCATCGTATGATCTATGACTAATCCCCAGCGAACACTACTCACAGCTGCATGATGACCTACTTGTCCAAATTTGAATAAAAATGCATTTCAATTTCTCTTAGGCAAAGTTAAATCGTTTTGTGTCCAAAAAAAAAAAAAAACCCAGGGGAATGGTAATATTTATATATTTATTTTATTTCAATTTTTCAAAAAATTAAAATTTTTGGGAACCCTGGGTCTATTCAATTCATTCATTTATAATATCCATTTGTAATATTCATTTTGAATATTCATTTGCAATATTAATTTGTAATATTCATTTGTTGTATGCATTTGTAATATTTATTTGTAATATTAATTTTCATTTGTCATTATCATGCTTATGTCTGGATATTTTATTGGTGTCACACCAATTCAAAATGCATGAGCTAAACTTTCGATAGACACCAAATTGTATGTCTTGGTAGCGTTGTAATTATATTATACAAGCATGAGGCACACAAGGTCTATGTCACATGAATCCGCCCTCCACCCCGAGCCAAAATTTTATCTGACCAAGCGATATTAAATACATTTTATCAACTTAATCAGTAATTAACTCAAATGGTAGACGCCAAAGTATTCATTAAAAGTTATCTATTAAAATCACGATAATATCATTTTCTTTGATAAAAAGAAAAAAAAAATCAAAACTTTCACCCATCATTTTTTACTTTCGGTTGGTTTCTGTTTCGGCCGAAAGCAGAAACTCCACATTCGGCCGGACTATAATTTATTCATCTTTTTTTCGCTGAATACCACCATTTGCCATAAAATAATAGAAGAACAAAATCTAATCCACAGAGTGGCTCAGATGGAAAGAACCAACCCACAGAGTGACCTAGTTTGAAAGTACCAACACACGAGCACAATGTTACGCATCTTTTGCCGTTATATTGTCACTCGCCATTTCCTCGTAAAACTGCCGGTTGAAATATTATTTTTTTTTGTTGGATGAATTGTTTCCCTCGTGACAGGCTAAGCTCTCGTTTTAACCTTTCTGCTCGGATGCGGGCTTGAAACTGTGTCAATAGGAGAACATTAATTGGATGCGATCAAGGGCCCCATTGAGTTGTTGGCCGTCAAATCAGATGTCTTACGGATAGACGTAATGTTACATAGCGTCATGTGTGATAGGGAGTGAGCGAGTGAGAGAGAAAGAGAGAGAGATCGATAGATAAATAGAGAGAGAGAGAGAAAGACAGAAAGCGAGAAAGACAGAGAGAGCGAGAGAAAGGGAGAGGGAGAAAAAGACAGAGAGCGAGAAAGACACACAGAGACAGAGAGATCTTACTGTGCCCCCAAACAATGGAATTCTCTTCCACTACACATCAGAAATATATCAACCATCACATCCTTCAAAACTGCACTCAAAACACACCTCTTTAAACTTTACTATCCTTACTGATTCCCCCTCTGAAAGTTAAACGATGCTGCTGAGTGCCGTCCATGGCTTCACATGTAAATTGTTATGGAATGGTTGGTTTTTAATTTATATTTTTTAAGTTCATTTTAATTTGCATGTACAGCGTGGTGAGCCCAGCCCTAGGCTGGGGTACCACGCTATAGAAAACTACCCATAATAATAATAATAATAATAGGGGAAAATAGAGGGAGAGAGAGAAAAAGACAGAAGCGAGAAAGACACAGAGAGATAGAGAGATAGGGGAAAATATATATAGAGAGAGATAGGGGAACATAGAGGGAGAGAGAGAGAGAGAGATAGGGGAAAATAGAGAGAGAGAGATAGCGGAACGTAGAGGGAGAGAGAGAAAAAGACAGAGAGCGAGAAAGACACAGAGAGAGTGAGAGATAGGGGAAAATAGAGGGAGAGAGAGAGAGAGAGAGAAAGAGAGAGCGAGAAAGACACAGAGAGATAAGGGAAAATAGAGGGAGAGAGAGAGAGAGAGAGAAAAAAAAAAGACAGAGTGCGAGAAAGACACACAGAGAGAGATAGGGGAAAATAGAGGGAGAGAGAGAGAGAGAGAAAGAGAGAGCGAGAAAGACACAGAGAGATAAGGGAAAATATAGGGAGAGAGAGAGAGAGAAAGTCAGAGAGTGAGAAAGACAGGTAGAGAAAGAAGTAGAGAGAGAGAGAGACAGTGAGAGAAAGACAGAGAGAGACAAAGAAGGGAGAGAAAGAAGTAGAGAGAGAGAGAGAAAGAGAGCGGAAAAGAAATAAAAAGAGAGAGGGAAAAGACAGAGAGAGAGCGAAAAATACAGAGAGAGAGAGAAAGACAGAGAGAGAAAACAGAGAGATGAGAGAGAGAAGAATAGAGGACAGAGGCAGAAATATAAGACAGAGGGAGAGAAGACACAGAGAAAGAGAAAGACAGAGAGATAGAAGGACAGCGCGAGACCGAAAGACAGTTAGAAATATAGAGAGGAGAGACAGAGAGAGAGAAAGACTGAGAGAGAGATAGAGAGAGAGTATGACACAGATTGAGAGAGCGAGGAGGAAAGTCAATTTTAATTTTTATTTTTTATAACAGAAGAAGTAAAAGCAGCAGACTAAACTTTAGAGTCGGCGAAGGCAAGTAGGAACTCAAAATTATACAGTAGGGATAAAGAGAGGCCTAGAAATAAAAAGCTTACGCTAAACTAAGAGGAACATGTCTATCCTCATGACAATAACTAGTAATATAGAACCAACCTAGGGTCTTATTATATACCATTTAACATAATATTAAAAAGAACAACAATAACTAAATACTTAGATCATATCTCCCCCCCCCCCCCGTGCTTAGTACACTTGTCCTTTTATTGGAATCATCAAAACATCCCCGACAATTTCAGACCATTTGTGGAATATATTTCTGTAAAATCGCACTCACTAAACAAAGCTATAGAAAGAGTTGGCCAGATATCCCCCATTGAGGAAAACAGATTTGGCCTAGAATCAATCTCAAACTACTATGGCGGGAGTAATTGCTTTAATTTATTGTCTGGGGGGTCATAGGCTCGCTTTATTGATGAACCCATTGCGTGACGCAAGGAATTTCTCCACCCCCCCCCCCTCTCCCCAAATATAGCCCCCAATTCTCGCCCCAGTCTCGTGTGCTTCAATATTTAAGTGCTGGAGGCGGGTACTAGGTCAGTGATACTCGACACTTGTTTCCAAACTCTTTGACCGATTTCTTCTTGATAAACCGTTTGTTATGGTCTCAATTAAATAAAGATTACATTTGAAAATGTCAAGGCCAAGTTCCTTTTTCCAACCTGTTCAATGTTCGTTTCAACACGTGTTGAGATTTCATTGCTGCACAAAATGCCGAAACATTTCTTCTTTGATTATTTGAGCCTCAGTGATGAATATTTAGTTATTTAAATGGCCCTTAAAATTCAAGACTTTGAAAAATAACATTGTTTTCATCAATTTAAGTTAATTCCATTCAAGTTTATTTTTCTAATCAGAAAATATCAAGTATCCATCATTTCTGATCAATTCTTATGATAACTAATTAATTTATAGTTGCACAAAATATTTATATGTATCAACATTTTAATAGTGTCCAATAATTATTTAAAAAAATTAAACTTTATAAAAAGTACCCAAGAATAAACACGATGGTCTAGTGAATAAGTTTATTAAAAATGCAACACCAAGTCAATTTAAAGCTGTGTCAGAAAACTGAAATCAATAGCTTGTATTTTTGTCAGGCAACTTAAATCAGTGACTTGAATTTCTGTCAGACAACTTAAATATGTGACTTGAATTTCTGTCGGACAACTTAAATATGTGACTTGAATTTCTGTCGGACAACTTAAATCAGAGACTTGAATTTCTGTCAGACAACTTAAATATGTGACTTGAATTTCTGTCGGACAACTTAAATCAGAGACTTGAATTTCTGTCAGACAACTTAAATCAGAGACTTGAATTTCTGTCAGACAACTTAAATATGTGACTTGAATTTCTGTCGGACAACTTAAATCAGAGACTTGAATTTCTGTCAGACAACTTAAATCAGAGACTTGAATTTCTGTCAGACAACTTAAATCAGAGACTTGAATTTCTGTCAGACAACTTAAATATGTGACTTGAATTTCTGTCGGACAACTTAAATCAGAGACTTGAATTTCTGTCGGACAACTTAAATCAGAGACTTGAATTTCTGTCAGACAACTCTTCAAAACAGAATGTTTCATTATCAACCACAAAAACAATTTAAACACTTACTGGGAGAACGCGCTGGAATAAGATCGTCCATAACTTCTAAGAGAAATTGAATGTTGGCCGCGGTTAACAGAAAACTTATTACCTCCAATCGACCTGTCCAATCATTCAAGAGGGGGTTTCTTACCCTGCTCCCATACCATCCATTTATTATTTCGAGTTAATGCCCACTTTACTTGCTCACATTTATAATAATTTAACAACACTATCTATTTATACGTTTGACAACACTATCAATTTATTTGTTAACAGCACTATCAAGTTATATGTCTGACAGCAGTATCATGTTATATGTCTGACAGCAGTATCATGTTATATGTCTGACAGCACCATCAAGTAAATGTCTTACATCACTATCATGTTATATGTCTCCCAGCACTTTCAACGTATATGCCTGACAGCTCTATCAAGCTGTATGTCTCACATCACCATTAAGCTATATGTCTCCCAGCACTATCAATTTATATGCCTGACAGCACTATCAAAATATATGTCTTACAGCTTTACTGGGGTCAACTTTGTGTTTTTCCAGGACATTATATATTCCTTTATATTTTCGATCACAAACGTTCCATGCCCCCCCTCCCAACCGGAGTCCATTTCAAATTAAGCGGTTCATAAATATTTGGAGAAAGGGGGGGGGGGTTTATGGGCCCATATTTGCTGCGTGATAAGCTTTGGACCAACTGTGTTTTTTTTTATAGACCGCCCAAACATCTGCCACTATAAAGTTAAATGATTAAGAAATTTAATGCGATTAGCTTGCCCAGCCTCAGTTTCATTAACCTCGTGGTGATAGACACCAAGCAGAGCAGACTTAGAACCATTGAACTTAAATCACTGGCTTTGCCATCCGTCCACATTTATTAGAAAGGGAAGGACGTTCTAAAAGTGCGCGGTGACCAGATTTTTCTGAAAATTAAAAAAAAATAAAAAATTCTTAAAGTTAACAGTAAAAAATGGCGCTCCATCTTTTAATTTTTTCCTGTAGCACACGTGCGGAGGTGGGAGGTGTGGGGTGTGTGTGTGTGTGGGGGGGGGGGGAGGTAGCATGGCAGAGAAACACTTACAAGTCTGTCCTTTTAAATCTAAGAGAAGATTTTATTGAACTCATATAAAAAACAGCGCTCGGTCAACTGTTCGGTGGTTTAAAAAATAAAATCCTATTAACTTCACTTTGGTCCGTGTGTTTCTTTCTGTCTGGGTGTGTGGCAGAATCTCCGGCAGGCCAATTGACCCACTTCCCGTCAACCTATCGAGCTGAAACTTGGCACGTCGACTCGTGGCCGATGACGACACATTCGATCGAATTGTCAGCCTACCCCAAACCTCAAAAACAGGTTTTGCTGTTTTTCAAGGGCAAGATGAAAGAAATATGACGTCGCTGATTTAAAAAAAATAATAATAATTCCAGATAACTGTGCTAATTAAGATTCGTAAATATATCGCAAGTGCGTTTGGGGCCTATTATATTCTTTTTGAAGCGGGTGGGTCATTAGAATATTAATATAAACTAATTAAAAAAGCAAATAAATGATTTATACGAAAAACTTTGATGGGTTGTTTAATTAATGTGTTGTTAAATAAATGGGTTGTTAAATAAATGGGTTGTTAAATAAATGGGTTGTTAAATAAATAGGTTGTTAAATTTTTGGGTTGTTAAAAAAATTGGTTGTTAAATAAATGGGTTGTTTAATAAATGGGTTGTTTAATAAATGGGTTGTTTAATAAATGGGTTGTTTAATAAGTAGGTTGTTAAATAAATCGGTTGTTTAATTAATGGGTTGTTAAATAAATGGGTTGTTAAATAAATGGGTAGTTAAAAAATGGGTTGTTAAATAAATGGGTTGTTAAATAAATGGGTTGTTAAATAAATGGGTTGTTAAATAAATGGGTTGTTAAATAAATGGGTTGTTAAATAAATGGGTTGTTAAATAAATTGGTTGTTAATTAAATAGGTTTTTAAATAAATGGGTTGTTAAATAAATGGTTTTTTAAATAAATGAGTTGTCAAATAAATTGGTTGTCTAATAAATGGGTTGTTTAATAAATGGGTTGTTTAATAAATGGGTTGTTTAATAAATCGGTTGTTTAATTAATGGGTTGTTAAATAAATGGGTTGTTAAATAAATGGGTAGTTAAAAAATAGGTTGTTAAATAAATGGGTTGTTAAATAAATGGGTTGTTAAATAAATGGGTTGTTAAATAAATGGGTTGTTAAATAAATGGGTTGTTAAATAAATTGGTTGTTAATTAAATAGGTTTTTAAATAAATGGGTTGTTAAATAAATGGGTTTTTTAATAAATGAGTTGTCAAATAAATTGGTTGTCTAATAAATGGGTTGTTTAATAAATGGGTTGTTTAATAAATGGGTTGTTTAATAAATCGGTTGTTTAATTAATGGGTTGTTAAATAAATGGGTTGTTAAATAAATGGGTAGTTTAAAAAATGGGTTGTTAAATAAATGGGTTGTTAAATAAATGGGTTGTTTAATAAATGGATTGTTTAATTAATGTGATGTTAAATAAATGGGTTGTTAAATAAATTGGTTGTTAATTAAATAGGTTTTTAAATAAATGGGTTGTTAAATAAATGGGTTTTTTAATAAATGAGTTGTCAAATAAATGGGTTGTCTAATAAATGGGTTGTTTAATAAATGGGTTGTTTAATAAATAGGTTGTTAAATAACTGGGTTGTGAAATAAATGGGTTGTTTAATAAATGGGTTGTTAAATTAATGGGTTGTTTTATGGGTGAATTGGGAACAATAAATGCGATGAGTAACGTCGATGAATTTATTTGTTTTTATTGGCAATGGTGCGTCTGCTGTGGACGGCCAAAACTGTGTCATACTGGACAGTAAATTCTCATCTCCTTTTTAAGACTTGTTTGCACCAACTCTCTACCATTTTGTTCTGGCAAAGTGGGTCAGACATTTTGATTCCCGTTCTGGAAATATAAACGTTTTTTTAAAAAAATAAAATGTAAATTTACAAAATATAATTATAATTAACTTTTGAAAGTGCTGTATACTAGTTTGTCTGCCCTTTGTCTGCCCCCCCCCCTTTTTTGTCTACCCCCCCCCTCCCTTTGTCTGCCCGAAGTCTGCCCTCTTTTATTTAGTATTTTGAAATGTTTTTAAAATAATGAGACACTGCATTGCCCAGCGTATAGGACAGAGTTGGTGTTATTTTAAGTTATTTTAACTTATTAAAATCTCGTTCAGTCCTAATTTGGTTCCCGCGATTAGATCAAGTTTAGCTCGGTAAGTAAGATTCTTAATAAGTAACTGGGAGCTAATCAATTAACTGTCATTGAAATATCTATTTTTCATACGCAGTTTTAATTTTTAAAAATTACCGGCGCATGAGATGCGTCCCATATTTTATGCGTGCTTTGATGGGGAGAAAGTGCGCCCTGATTGTCGGTAATAAAAATAATCTCTGCTTTAAAGACTCACGGTAGGAGATAACCTTCTCCCCCCCCAACCTCCCCCCTCCCCCAAGTTATAAACGAGCGCAGTGTTCATTGGATCTATCAGTTTAATTAATTTGTTTGTGTGGAAGTATTTAATGGCAATGTTACGGTCTTAAGTGGTGCGTACGGATAGATGTTGGTGGTTTGTGAGGGAGGATGTTGGTTGTGCGTGAGGGAGGATGTTGGTGGTGCGTGAGGGAGGATGTTGGTGGTGCGTGAGGGAGGATGTTGGGTGGTGCGTGAGGGAGGATGTTGGTGGTGAGTGAGGGAGGATGTTGGTGGTTCGTGAGGGAGGATGTTGGTTGTAAGTGAGGGAGGATGTTGGTTAGTGCGTGAGGGAGGCTGTTGGTTGTGAGTGAGGGAGGATGTTGGTTAGTGTGTGAGGGAGGGTGTTGGTTAGTGCGTGAGGGAGACTGTTGGTTAGTGCGTGAGGGAGGATGTTGGTGTTGCACACATGTCAAACCTGAGGTGGGTCGTATAACACTATCTTGTTAAAATATGTATAAGTTGGGGACAGGGTCCTAAGGGGGGAATATAATTCTAGGGTGGGGAGTTGGTCCTAGGGTGGGGAGTTGGTCCTAGGGTGCGGAGTTGGTCCTAGGGTGCGGAGTTGGTCCTAGGGTGGGGAGTGGGTGCTAGGGTGGGGAGTTGGTCCTAGGGTGGGGAGTTGGTCCTAGGGTGCGGAGTTGGTCCTAGGGTGAGGAGTTGGTCCTAGGGTGGGGAGTTGGTCCTAGGGTGGGGAGTTGGTCCTAGGGTGGGGAGTTGGTCCTAGGGTCGGGAGTTGGTCCTAGGGTGCGAAGTTGGTCCTAGGGTCGGGAGTTGGTCCTAGGGTGCGAAGTTGGTCCTAGGGTCGGGAGTTGGTCCTAGGTGGTGAGTTTGTGTGCGCTGGAAGAATTTGGAAAAATCAAACCAATTTCATTGGTCGGTAAGATAAGGAAAGAACTGTATTGTCAAGGTGACCCATTGTTAAATAAGTCTTCACTGACGCTTCTGAAATTATCATTGCAAATTGTGTTGTTTTCTCGTCCAGCTGTAAACCGATGTTCGTCAGAGGAGGTCCAACACGCGCATTATCCACGTGATGGTTGTTGTGTCGACCATTTACTAACAGTGGGAAAGATTTTCTCTGACTGCTAGATCGATTCAAAATTTAATTGTGGATGCCACTCTGACCTCTGCACTTTACATCTATTAATAGATAAACATCCCCCAACTCTTCATAGGTCGATCATTTTACGTTTCTATGACGTCATCACATCTTACGCTCTTTTGAGTTATTTCTTCAAAATAAAATACCTGATGTATTAAGAATGTGCCGGAGTCGATAAACCCATGTACCGAAAGTAAAACACTTCAAAAAAGAAAGACTGCTGAAATCGATCGAAAAGAATCTTCAAAATAGTCTCCTAGATGTTAATTGGCTTGTGTTGTTTATGGTTGCAAGGTGATGTAATACTTTGAATGGGTTTGATCGTATGTAGTCTCTGTAATGTTGCGTTTTGTATTTTAATGTGATAAAATATAGAGTGTTGTCATTTCTCTTTCAATGTGGTTGACTTTGTACAGCGCTTTGAGCCTTTGGGGATGAAGCGTGATCTTCAAGTAAACTTTATTGTTATTATTGTTATTATTGTTATTATTATTATTATTGTTATTATTATTATTATTATTATTATTGTAAAGAATTGAATTCTTTTTAAAACATCACTTCCCCATTTAAAAATAATAATTTGAAATCAAGTCAGGCTTAAAAATAAGTAAAGGCAATTGCAGATCAAGGTATGTTGAAGCTTGAATCAATAGACAGGACAATAAGATGATGTCAATGCAGTCCTTCAATTATTCTCTTAACAATAAGTAAATGATTTTCTTATAGATAACGTTCTCACTTTAATTCGATGCAATTATAAAACGTGACATGTAATTTGACCGCCAAATATTTCCGATATTCCCTTTCCCCTACAAATGAATCCTACACCACGACTCTTACAACATGACTCTTACACCATGACTCTTACACCATGACCCTTACACCATGACTCCTACACCATAACTCCTACACCATGATTCCTATACATGAATCTTATACCATGACTCCTATATATAACCCCTACACCATAACTTCTACACTATGACGCCTACACCATGACTTCTACACATGACTCCTACACCATGACCTCTACACCATGACTCCTACACCATGACTCCCAAAGCGTGAGGACCATTGCTTTAAAACTAAAGAATAGCGCAAGAACTCTGAACTAACCTTGTCCTTACGATGTTATTATGATAGTGATTTCTTGAGCATCGGTTATCATACCCGAGGCCATGCCGTGGCCGTGATGGGCTCACAAATAACTCAGTCTCATGGGAACTCAGTCAAATTGGCTGGAGGGTGTGGGAGCGGTGTGACAGCAAGTGTGAGATAGGGATAACAGGGGTGACAGCAAGTGTGAGATAAGGATGAGAGGCGTGACATCAAGTGTGAGATAGGGATAACAGGGGTGACAGCAAGTGTGAGATAAGGATGAGAGGCGTGACATCAAGTGTGAGATAGGGATAACAGGGGTGACAGCAAGTGTGAGATAAGGATGAGAGGCGTGACATCAAGTGAGAGATAGGGATAATAGGTGTGACAGTAAGTGTGAGATAAGGATGAGATGTGTGACAGTAAGTGTGAGATAAGGATGAGATGTGTGACAGTAAGTGTGAGATAAGGATGAGATGTGTGACAGTAAGTGTGAGATAAGGATGAGAGGTGTGACAGCAAGTATGAGATGAGGATGAGAGGTGTGACAGCAAGTGTGAGATAAGGATGACAGGTGTGACAGATAATGATGGAAACAAGGTTTGTACAGTAATAGAATGATAGACAGAGGGGGGGGATGGGGGAAAGTTATAGAGATTTTTATTTAGAGAGACGTGGAGAGAGATATTTAAGAGGTCGTGGCATAGAGGGAAAGGAAGAAAGGAAGAGAAAAAAGAGAGGGAAGAGATGGAGTATAAAATAATATTTTGTTTTTGATACTTTTAGCCATAAATAACTTGTACAAAAACATTTTCATCCTGACAGGGTATTAAATGTATCGCCCAGACAGCATTGATGTAATCGGTTATTAAATGTATCGCCCTGACAGCATTGATGTAATCGGTTATTAAAAGTATCGCCCTGACAGCATTGATGTAATCGGTTATTAAATGTATCGCCCTGACAGCATTGATGTAATCGGTTATTAAAAGTATCGCCCTGACAGCATTGATGTAATCGGTTATTAAATGTATCGCCCTGACAGCATTGATGTAATCGGTTATTAAATGTATCGCCCTGACAGCATTGGTGTAATCGGTTGTTAAAAGTATCGCCCAGACAGCATTGATGTAATCGGTTATTAAAAGTATCGCCCTGACAGCATTGATGTAATCGGTTATTAAATGTATCGCCCTGACAGCATTGACGTAATCGGTTATCAAATGTATCGCCCTGACAGCACTGGTGTACAATGGATGTATAGTTCTCATAAACGACCATGTACGCGCGATTGCCTCCTTAATCCCGAGAAATGTTTATTATTTAAACCCAGATGCAGTTCTTTCACATTATACACATATGATATTACCTGATCTCTCCCACATATATGATATTACCTGATCTCTCCCACACATATGATATTACCTGATATCTCCCACATATATGATATTACCTGATATCTCCCACACATATGATATTACCTGATATATCCCACATATATGATATTTCCTGTTATCTCCCACACATATGATATTACCTGATCTCTCCCACACATGATATTACCTGATCTCTCCCACACATATGATATTACCTGATCTCTCCCACACATATGATATTACCTGATCTCTCGCACACATCTGATATTATCTGATCTCTCCCACATATATATTACCTGATATCTCCCACAGATATGAGTTGACGATCTGGAGTTCAATCCCCACCAAAGCCCAGTCAAGCAAAAACACCACCAGCACCCCGGGTGGATGGGACTCGTTAACCTTGGACGGCAACTCATCTAAGAGAAGCCATCTCTGAATTCAAACCCGGAGATGGAGTCCCATAGGCGGATAACTTTGATACATTGAAACTCTCCGACACCTCCTTCGACGCCACTGGTGCCAGGCTGTATCATCTACATGGTGTTTACTTGGGGTTACCCAGTGGCGTGGAGAGAGTCGATTTGCTGTTGGGAACCAGCTTATAATCCTAGAAGAATAATCTCAGGCCTTGCGGATTCGTCTAGCGAATTCTACACCATGGTCACATTGTGACGGACGGATGCCAGTAAAATATGATATTACCTGATCTCTCCCACACATTTGATATAACCACAGAGTTACCAGAATCTCCCCCCCCCCTTTTTTTTTTCGTAGTGGAACTATTTGGAGCGATCACACCCAGTACCTAAGCCCCACCATGAGGGGCAACTATTGAAGTCTATCACACCCCACCGCCCAATCCCCGCTATAAGGCAACTATTTGGGGTCTATCACACCCATCCACCCAAGCCCCACTATAAGGGCAACTATTGGGGTCTAACACATCCCACCACCCAAGCCCCGCTATTGCTACACCTATTAAGGAGGAATAACGGAAAGAAGGAGATTAAAGTAATGATTCCTACTTTGTACTTTGTGAGGACGGCTGCCCCATTACATAAGTGCTGAATCATTAACTTGTATTTGTGCTTGTCGCGACAAGATGACTCCACACCCAGCCCCTACCTCCCCGCTAATAGAAGGGTAAATTACTTTATTTCTCAGAAGGAAGTCGATAAGACTGGAAACATCTGGTGGGCTTGTAATGTCATCGATAAATCTATAGGACTAAACAGGACATTTTGTCGAGCTAAAGGAGTTGATTTCAAGGACGACATCCAATTTGAGCAATTTGCGTCAAACTTCAGAGATGAATTCTTATGTTCATTTAAGAGATGAAATCTTATGTTCATTTCAGAGATGAAATCTTATGTTCATTTCAGAGATGAAATCTTATGTTCATTTCAGAGATGAATTCTTATGTTCATTTCAGAGATGAATTCTTATGTTCATTTCAGAGATGAATTCTTATGTTCATTTCAGAGATGAATTCTTATGTTCATTTCAGAGATGAAATCTTATGTTAAGTTCAGAGATGAAATGTTATTGACTTAGAGATTTTTTTTAATGCTGACTAAAAGATGATTTTTATGTTGATTTAGAGATGATTTTATGTTGACTTAGAGATGATTTTTATGCTGACTTAGAGATGTTTTTATGTTGACTTAGAGATGATTTATATGTTGACCTTATACTTAAATAAAATTTGATGCATTGTTCATTTTCGGAGATAAATATTTTAGGCTGAACTTAGAAAATGATATTTTAACATGAGGTTAAGGAGTTAAGTTGCCGAGACTTAACTTAATATGCGTTAAACTAAACTTAAGATCTATTATGAATGTCTTAGTTAAATGTACCTCTCTCAACTCATTCAGCTGAAGGTAGCGATACGGTATAAAAGCTCTGTTACAAGCGTTCCCACTCAATTATCTTATGAACTTACTACTCATAAGACTTCATTCTGTGAACTCGAGTCTCGCGATGTGCAGACAATATGTATTGACAAGACTTTTAATCCGGATCAGTCGTATGGGCCCTGCAACACCCCCCCACCCCCGCGTCTGCAAGGGGCCAAATCTGTGATTTGAAAAAAAAACACAAAAAAAACTATTAACTTTGAAAGCAGGGGGTAAAAACTCTAAACTTGGCAGGGGGCGCCCCGAATGTCAGGCGGCCTCCGAAAGTCAGGCGACGCCTCTGATCTTATCACCGAGCCACGAACTCTCTAACCCAGAGTTTTTTTTGTGTATATTTCAGTCGTCTATGTAAAAAGATAAATAATAATCCTGTAAGATTTCCTAGTAGCGCCAGACTGCACTCAGTCTAACGACAAGTCATTAAGATAAGCGAGTTTACGTGGATCAAAACATCTTTCATTAAAGGTATAGATATAGCACTCATAGTGGATACTTGGTACTTGACATCGTGAAGGATGAAAACGCTTGTCTTGCACAGCAGGATAATTTTGATTGTTATGACCTTGATCTTTGCGAAGCAGAATACTTATTTTTAAAAAAAAATGATTGACGAATTTTTCGTTCCCATTGAGATGTACACTATCAGATATCAGACATCAGACATCAGATATCAGTCATCAGACATCAGACATGTATTTGTGTTTTGGACGGTTCAGCTTCTTTGTTTATTTTCAAAATTTTTTTATTTTTTTTTTGAATAGCATATTAAAATTAGTTGACTGTAAAACATGATGGTAATCTGTTTTATTTATGTATAGGGCTACGTGTAGCGACTTGTATAAAATTATTGTGAATGAAACCCTTAGACCGTTGAACGTTGTACACAAAATATATTAAGTGCTAGATGTTGAAGCAGCATCATCAACAACAACAACAACAAAACACAGAGTTCCCTACAATTCTGTCTATTTCATGCTTGACTTGACTTGTTATCACGTGGTATCCCTTTTTGGTTTCATGACTTCCAATTCTCCAATCTTCGTGATCTAAATATGGTGTAAAAAATTATTATTTTTTTATTGCAATCTGAGAAATGTTTGTAGTTCCCAATGTTTAAACTTAGCAGAACATGCTAAGTACCCGATTGTAGAATGTTTTACACATACTATATTTTCTCTGAAGCTACTTCTCTCTGCCATCACTCCCAATTAACTTTCACAGAAAACTGTCCCCCCAACCCGCACACACACACACACACACACACAGTCAAACAATTTTATCCAAGAAGTGCTAAAAAGGGAAACAACTGTATACAAATAACGAGCCGCCTTAGAGGGTCGGGTCATTGACTCGTTAGCCAAGGGAGGCAATTATTCTCCGTAAAAAGAGGAAAAACATGACTAAAGATAGAAAAAAAAACCAAATAACAACACTACTCTATAGGACGTTTACTTACGGCTAAAAATAGCTTGTTGAAGTGGGAAGTACTCGACAATCCTGACATGCAAAAATGGTGCTTCGCTGGTTGTAATCTAAGTCAAAAAAATATATTAAAAATATTAGATTAATAAAATAACTTTAATTTTGTTTTGATTAAAAAATAGATTAGACTTGAACTTGCTACCAATGCATTAAATAAGTGACGGTCTCTTAGCTTTAAAATTATTTCTCTAGAGTAAACCACATCCATCTAAACTTCAATAGGAGCGAGCACAATGGGTCTGCGGATTTTACCATCAGTGCTATCGTGTCCTGTACTAAGACGCCAAACCGGTTGAATTTGGTAAACAAGCTGATGGAAACTTTACACCAGATGGCATGAATGTCATGTTCTCAATCAGCTGTTAAACCTTTTCTCCGCCCCTCCTCACTACAACCAATCGCAGTTCATTCCCTTTTCATCTCTTCATTCCCATTTTTCCAGGTTTTTTTTCATCTCACACCTACTTGTGTTCTGCCAATTTCATTTTCTGTTCTATCGGATACTACATTTCAGCTTAGTGTTATTCTTATTTAATTATGTTTATACTGTTGTTTATTTGCTAATGAAGGCTTCTTGCCGACACGTTCGTTATTTGTTGTGTTTTTTTCTCCAGATTTTCCCATACTTTATTTCATTCATTCCCATTTACCTGACCTTATTGCAGTCTCTCCCCCTTATTACCCTTATCAATGTCCAGAAGTTCACTGAATGGACAATTTCCATTTTCAAGTATAATTAACATAATTACAACCAACTCTGAAATATATTTTATATTTTTTTTTTATGGTTGTTGGTTGAAAATAACACATATCTTTTGTTTGTTAAACGATTCTCTAATGTTAAATTTAGAATCAATATTCCAATCTTATTATACTTTCTGACTCACATTGTACAGGATTAGGAATTGCCTGGAACAAACTAATAGTGTTTTGCCTTCAAGCCCTGGTTAAAACTTCGAGACTCGATTTCTCAGAATAATGTTTTATCTGGATTCGAAGAAAGTTTTACACGTAAATATCCCTAGGCCTGCTTCAGAAATCACTATACAAAAATGTGTATTAAACGGAGGTGTATCGCTTATTAATACAGTCAACATTCCTTGTATCATTCATTTTACTATCAGACATGAACAAAGTCAAGAGAACAAGTTTATTATTTTTATAAATGGCCTTACTGCTCGGCAGGGCGGGTACTAGGAGCGGCAAACAAGGGAACCGCCCAACACACATTGAACACATGAAACAAAAATGTGCATTAGAAACGTACAGCGACATGACCTTGTGTTATTTTCTTCGAACTTGAACTTTACATTTTAAAAATCTTTTTAAAAATAGCAATTTCAGCTGCTTGTTTGTTGGTAACTGTCATTCGGATTAAATCATTCTGTAATTATTATCCTTGTAACGCGCAAAACACCGGTGTAGCCGAGATCCTTCAAACGTAGAATGAACCCCTACACTGCCCTATCATAACGTGACTTAATTGTGTGGAGCCATTGACCAACAGAATATTCGTGTGTTTGAAAGTGTGAGTGGGTGGGTGGGTCTTGGGTTGCTGCAGGGGTGGGGGGATGACTTAACCTAAAAACGGAAACTGTTATAGATCATGTGGGGGGGGGGGGTGGGGGAGATAAACGTTGTTAGTTGTCCTCCCCTGAGCTTTGTTTGATTTAGTGGAGTTGTCAAACGTACCACGTCACTATAGCTCACTGCTTCCAGCTAACTACTCCTAATGGGAATTGGAGATTTGGCAGACAATGGAACTGTGTGGAATAGGAGGGGTAGCATCCGGTCACGTTATTTATGACAGCGTTTCTCAAACGTTTACGTCTGGCGAATCGGGGGAACATGTTTTGCACCAGAAACCAACATCGCTACGGTTATTATTTAACTATAATGTCTTTTGACTTGACCATAAGGCTAATGCGAAGAGATATCACCATGACGTCATTTGCATGTTTTGTCCCTGGTTCCGATAGGTCAAAACCCAGGTTAGGGATAAATTTAGGGGTCAGGTTAGGTTTAGGGATAGATTTAGGGTTCAGGTTAGGTTTAGGGATACATTTAGGACATACGGTCGTGGGTCGCGGCAACCAAAATGGCGGCCATGGTAAAAAAAACGCGGTGGTATCCCTTCACATTTACCGACCATAAATATTTATGCTGTCCCGCAAATGTAAGGCTCGCGGACCGGTGCAGGTCCGTTGGACGACCATTTGGGGACCGCTGAATTTAAATACCTCATTAAAATGGTTAAAAACGTGAACTCACGTTCGGTTTAGAAATACCGATTTTAACAAAAAAACTTCATTGTTGCCCACTCTTACCCGCCACATCTACGGACCCCTACGTTTTCTAGTGTGAGGAGATGGTGAAAGGTCTCAGGAACATTACTCAAATCTCCGACTTCTACAACTGATTTGGGGGGGGGGGCATTGTTTGTGTGTGTGTGTTTTTTTTATCATTCCACGATCTGTCACCGACCTTTTTCCCCCTACCTTATATGGATCATGTCAGTGCGCATGTCCTAAAGTAGCTCTCGGCAGTTCGTTGTATGTCATTTACAGCTCAGTATTTGTAAGGTATCCTCACATGACTGCCTTCGGCAAAAGTTGTCTTTTTTAATTCCTTTAAATTAACTTTGACTTTGTTCGTGGCTGGCTGGCAAAAATCTTCAGACGGCAACGCACGTCCCCTCATCTCACCGAGCTGAAGCTTAACGCATAGTTAACACATATTTTATAAATGGTGTATTTAAGTTTTCTAAAATTTTGCAAATGTTAATATTGCTTGTTGGTTTCGGCAAACTTTTTTTAAATCGTGAGTTGTTGCTTTAAAATAAGTCAAATATAATCTGGCCTTTTACAACTTATCTTACAATATAACTATTATTGACGATCATAAAAGATCTATCGATTTGTGAGGTAACATCTTGGCGAAAGAAGACCCCACCCCCCACACCTTAAATCCTTTCTTCGTGATTTTTAATGACGATAGGAAAGGTTACTTCTTAGTAGTACGTTGTGAGGTAGCTTCTCAAACTATACGTTGTGAGGTAGCTTCTCAAACTATACGTTGTGAGGTAGCTTCTCAAACTATACGTTGTGAGGTAGTCTTTCAAGCTATACGTTGTGAGGTAGTCTTTCAAGCTATACGTTGTGAGGTAGTCTTTCAAGCTATACGTTGTGAGGTAGTCTTTCAAGCTATACGTTGTGAGGTAGCTTCTCAAACTATACGTTGTGAGGTAGTCTTTCAAGCTATACGTTGTGAGGTAGTCTTTCAAGCTATACGTTGTGAGGTAGTCTTTCAAGCTATACGTTGTGAGGTAGTCTTTCAAGCTATACGTTGTGAGGTAGTCTTTCAAGCTATACGTTGTGAGGTAGCTTCTCAAACTATACGTTGTGAGGTAGTCTTTCAAGCTATACGTTGTGAGGTAGTCTTTCAAGCTATACGTTGTGAGGTAGTCTTTCAAGCTATACGTTGTGAGGTAGCTTCTCAAACTATACGTTGTGAGGTAGTCTTTCAAGCTATACGTTGTGAGGTAGTCTTTCAAGCTATACGTTGTGAAGTAGAATCCCAAACTCTATGTGGTGGGGTAGTCTCTCAAATTCTTTGTTGTGGGGTAGTCTCTCAAATTCTTTGTTGTGGGGTAGTCTCTCAAATTCTTTGTTGTGGGGTAGTCTCTCAAACTGTTCGTTGTGGTGTGGACTTCACAGAATTGTTTCGTGGGTGCAAAGTCCTTGAAACTCGCTGACCTTGGTGAAGGAGGCTCACTGATTTGTTATATGAATGAGTGTGTAGCCCTGGGTGACTCCTTGGAGTCGCGCCTCGGGACTTATACTCAATATGTCTGCTAAAGTAAAGTGGTTTCATGCAATAGGCATCATAGCAATACAGCGACCAGTCTATATGGCAATAAAGCAACCAGTCTATATTGCAATATAGCAACCAGTCTATATGGCAATATAGCAACCAGGGTATATGGCAATAAAGCAACCAGGGTATATGGCAATAAAGCAACCAGGGTATATGGCAATAAAGCAACCAGGGTATATGGCAATAAAGCAACCAGGGTATATGGCAATAAAGCAATAAGAGTATATGGCAATTAAGCAATCAGGGTATATGGCAATAAAGCAACCAGGGTATATGGCAATAAAGCTACCAGAGTATATGGCAATAAAGCAACCAGGGTATATGGCAATAAAGCAACCAGGGTATATGGCAATAAAGCAACCAGGGTATATTGCAATATAGCAACCAGTCTATATGGCAATATAGCAACCAGGGTATATGGCAATAAAGCAACCAGGGTATATGGCAATAAAGCAACCAGGGTATATGGCAATAAAGCAACCAGGGTATATGGCAATAAAGCAACCAGGGTATATGGCAATAAAGCAACCAGAGTATATGGCAATAAAGCAACCAGGGTATATGGCAATAAAGCAACCAGGGTATATGGCAATAAAGCAACAAGAGTATATGGCAATAAAGCAACCAGGGTATATGGCAATAAAGCAACCAGAGTATATGGCAATAAAGCAACCAGAGTATATGGCAATAAAGCAACCAGAGTATATGGCAATAAAGCAACCAGGCAATATGGCAATAAAGCAACCAGAGTATATGGCAATAAAGCAACCAGGGTATATGGTATTACAGCAACCAGGCTATATGGCATTAAAGCAACCAGGGTATATGGCAATATAGCAACCAGGCTGTATGGCAATAAAGCAACCAGGGTTTATGGCAATAAAGCAACCAGGGTATATGGCAATAAAGCAATCAGGCTATATGACAATAAAGCAATCAGGCTATATGGCAATACTGCAATCAGGCTATATGGCAATAAAGCAACCAGGGTATATGGCAATAAAGCAATACAGTCCCCAGACCATATGACAATACAGAAGAGTCAACTGTTCCAGTGATCATGAGCTGACATACTACGACTAATTCAGATCGAGGCATTGAATGGGGCGTGGCTGGAACATAAACATCTGATACATGGATAACATTGTTTGTCCTTGCCATTGTCGGCACAAGACAAGCATGGGTTGGGAAAATGGATGTTCTTAAAATTACACAAATGAATTATAATAACGTAATATATCTATGGCTATACTATAGTATATATATATATATATATATATATATATATATATATCCCGTCAAGTTGCGTGGGATAACAAATATTTAAAATCTACTTCAGATGACCAAATCTCAATGTGTCACGACTGGGAGACGACTGGGAGACACATCGGAGACGACTGGGAGACACATCGGAGACGACTGGGAGACACATCGGAGACTACACGGAGACTTCTGGGAGACGAATCGGAGACGCCGGCGAGACACATCGGAGACTACTTGGAGACGACTGGGAGACACATCGGAGACGACTGGGAGAGGACTGGGAGACGCATAGCGAACAGAGTTCAATTGCAAAACTCAATGACGATCATTATTAATTGACGCAAGATTGATCAGAGATCGCCATGATTTAAACAATATAACTTGAAATCCCAGTATTAAAATGTAATAAACTAAAACGATTCAAAGTCAAATGTCTACAACTTATTAGATCTATAATTGTGCTGACTTTGGTTTGCGTTTGGCTCGCAAACAGGATGAGCTTAGAAGCAAACAAGTCTTAGCTGAACCATGGGATAATATCAACTGGTGAACATTTGTCTCTGGCTGACCTCAATCACGTGGGCGAGTCGTGGCCAATTAAATAAAATCTGTTATGGTCCTTGACCAAAAATGTCCATGAGTTTGTTCACTACTAGCGAATGGGGAGAATGGGTTTTAGTGCGCCTGCATAACTCCTGGGTCAAGGGCGTCGCTCAACAAACCCACACTAAAACAAAAAAATTTCACATAAAAGAAAAAAAAAGGGTTAGGGAGGCATTCTAGTAAGATGTTCTTTAAAACATCACGTTAATAGCAATTTAATGTCCGTTCTGGTTTCACCACAGCGGGGTCTCATTGATCTGGGGTGGGGGGGGGGGGGGGGGGGTTGTCGGATACCTTATTATTTACGAATTTAAGAGGGCCTCTTTTGGTCGGTGGACTATTGACGGGGCCTTGTATCAGGCACCAAAATTATGGGGGACATTTTGTGAAGAGGACCTTATGGTTAAAAAGGGGGGGGGGGGAGTATTTTTCAGGAGACTATTTGTCGGTGCATTTTAGGAGGCCTTTTGTACTGGTTACTTACTTCGAGGGGTTATACTATTGGGGGGGGGCTGACTTGTCAGGGCGAAATTGACGGGGCCGACTATTCGGGGCAGTTTTGTCCTGGGCCGAGTTGACGGTGCACCAACTGAGCCGAGTTGACGGTGCACCAACTGAGCCGAGTTGACGGTGCACCAACTGAGCCGAGTTGACGGGGCACCACCTGAGCCGAGTTGACGGGGCACCAACTGAGCCGAGTTGACGGGGCACCAACTGAGCCGAGTTGACGGGGCACCAACTGAGCCGAGTTGACGGGGCACCAACTGAGCCGAGTTGACGGTGCACCAACTGAGCCGAGTTGACGGGGCACCAACTGAGCCGAGTTGACGGGGCACCAACTGAGCCGAGTTGACGGGGCACCAACTGAGCCGAGTTGACGGGGCACCAACTCAGCCGAGTTGACGGGGCACCAACTGAGCCGAGTTGACGGGGCACCAACTGAGCCGAGTTGACGGGGCACCAACTGAGCCGAGTTGACGGTGCACCAACTGAGCCGAGTTGACGGGGCACCAACTGAGCCGAGTTGACGGTGCACCAACTGAGCCGAGTTGACGGGGCACCAACTGAGCCGAGTTGACGGGGCACCAACTGAGCCGAGTTGACGGGGCACCAACTGAGCCGAGTTGACGGGGCACCAACTGAGCCGAGTTGACGGGGCACCAACTGAGCCGAGTTGACGGGGCACCAACTGAGCCGAGTTGACGGGGCACCAACTGAGCCGAGTTGACGGGGCACCAACTGGGCCGAGTTGACGGGGCACCAACTGAGCCGAGTTGATGGTGCACCAAACCAACAATAGCATAAGCTCTTTAAACAGATAAAACAAGGATGCAATGCTAATGATACAATGCTAATGATACAATGCTAATGATACAATGCTAATGATACAATGCTAATGATACAATGCTAATGATACAATGCTAATGATACAATGCTAAGGATACATTGCTAATGATACAATGCTAATGATACAATGCTAATGATACAATGCTAATGATACAATGCTAATGATACAATGCTAATGATACAATGCTAATGATACAATGCTAATGATACAATGATAATGATACAATGCTAATGATACAATGCTAATGATACAATGCTAAGGATACAATGCTAATGATACAATGCTAATGATACAATGCTAATGATACAATGCTAATGATACAATGCTAATGATACAATGCTAATGATACAAACCCTTTGTTTAGCAAAGCTGCCTAATGTCAGTAGTTGTCCCGCATTATCTCTAGAGAGCTATTTATCTATTAAATCACCTCTAGAGATCTATTTATCTATTAAATCATCTCTAGAGAGCTATTTATCTATTAAATCATCTCTAGAGAGCTATTTATCTATTAAATCATCTCTAGAGAGCTATTTATCTATTAAATCATCTCTAGAGAGCTATTTATCTATTAAATCACCTCTAGAGATCTATTTATCTATTAAATCACCTCTAGAGATCTATTTATCTATTAAATCATCTCTAGAGAGCTATTTATCTATTAAATCACCTCTAGAGATCTATTTATCTATTAAATCATCTCTAGAGAGCTATTTATCTATTAAATCATCTCTATTGTGGAATTATCAATTTTTTTTATAAACCCCAAACGTTGCCAATCAGCACATGAGGTAATTGAGCAAAACTTGTTTTGCTGATCAGTTAAAAAACCCTTCACCTTGTTTGCACCGGTGGGGATGTGGCTGATTATGGACCAGTTTGGCAGAGCAGTTGAGTTCGGCGAATCGGTTCGGCAGAGCAGTTGAGTTCGGCGAACCGGTTCGGCAGAGCAGTTGAGTTCGACGAACCAGTTTGGCAGAGCAGTTTGAGTTCGGCGAACCGGTTCTTAAAAATGACAAGTGTTATCAGCGATGGTTCTCACGAAGGTGAGCGCAACTGTATCCATTCGTAATATGTGAAATTTCACAAATGAACTTCATAATTCTTTTTTTCTTCTTACTTACAACACAATATAGTTTTGTTAATCTCTTTTCAAATTATTATATGATCTTAAATATGACTGATTTTATTGTTGTTTTTTTAAAAACTGTAAGCGATAATTTGGGTCGTGAACAGTTTGGTAAATGATCGGAATCTCACCGCTGACTGTAATTATTACTTGTTCATTTATTCGTTACCCATAAATCTCAGCTCCTTGTTGGGAGACATTAAAAATGGTTTTAATTAAAGTACGATTCAACAAATGAAAGATTATTTATTCCATTTACCTGTTCGAATAAGATGACCCTTGACTGACCGATGCACGAAGTCCAACATGGTCAGCTTTAGCGGATATCCCGGCAACAACAATGTCATCCATTTTCTAAAGACTTATAAAGTAGACCAGGTCTTTCTGCGTTTTCCTCCATTCTGAATTAATTTTTCCCCCCCCCTTCTGTTATTCCTTTTTCCAGATGTTAATAAAAGATTTTAACAAAAAATAATAATTTAAACACTCCAGCATTATCATATTATTATTGTGTATCTCCTTAACAGCTATCTCTCTCTCCCTCAGCCCCTCTATCTCAATGAGCCCCTCTTTCTCCCTCAGCCCTTCTCTCTCTCTCAGCCTCTCTCTCTCCCTCAGCCTCTCTCTCAGCCTCTCTCTCTCTCAGCCTATCTCTCTCCCTCAGCCTCTCTCTCTCCCTCAGCCTCTCTCTCTCCCTCAGCCCCTCTCTCTCCCTCAACCTCTCTTTCTCCATCTCCCTCAGCCTCTCTCTCTCCCCAGCCCCTCTCTCTCCCTCAGCCTCTCACCGTCCCTCAGCCTCTCTCTCTCCCAGCCTCTCTGTTTCCCTCAGCCTCTCTCTCTCCCAGCCTCTCTCTCTCCATCAGCCACTCTCGCTCCATCAGCCTTCATCTACCCTCCCCTATCTATCTATCTATCTATCTATCTATCTATCTATCTATCTATCTATCTATCTATCTATCTATCTATCTATCTATCTATCTATCTATCTATCTATCTATCTATCTATCTATCTATCTATCTATCTATCTATCTATCTATCTATCTATCTATCTATCTATCTATCTATCTATCTATCTATCTATCTATCTATCTATCTATCTATCTATCTATCTATCTATCTATCTATCTATCTATCTATCTATCTATCTATCTATCTATCTATCTATCTATCTATCTATCTATCTATCTATCTATCTATCTATCTATCTATCTATCTATCTATCTATCTATCTATCTATCTATCTATCTATCTATCTATCTATCTATCTATCTATCTATCTATCTATCTATCTATCTATCTATCTATCTATCTATCTATCTGTCTGTCTGTCTGTCTGTCTGTCTGTCTGTCTGTCTGTCTGTCTGTCTGTCTGTCTGTCTGTCTGTCTGTCTGTCTGTCTGTCTGTCTGTCTGTCTGTCTGTCTGTCTGTCTGTCTGTCTGTCTGTCTGTCTGTCTGTCTGTCTGTCTGTCTGTCTGTCTGTCTGTCTGTCTGTCTGTCTGTCTGTCTGTCTGTCTGTCTGTCTGTCTGTCTGTCTGTCTGTCTGTCTGTCTGTCTGTCTGTCTGTCTGTCTGTCTGTCTATCTGTCTGTCTCTCTGTCTGTCTATCTGTCTGTCTCTCTGTCTGTCTATCTGTCTGTCTCTCTGTCTGTCTATCTGTCTGTCTCTCTGTCTGTCTATCTGTCTGTCTCTCTGTCTGTCTATCTGTCTGTCTCTCTGTCTGTCTATCTGTCTGTCTCTCTGTCTGTCTATCTGTCTGTCTCTCTGTCTGTCTATCTGTCTGTCTCTCTGTCTGTCTATCTGTCTGTCTCTCTGTCTGTCTATCTAGCTATCTAATAAATAAATGATACTCCCAGCATAACACTAGTCAGAAATGAATTCCTGTAGGCAGTTAATCATTGTTTTTTTTAAATGTGTTTTTATTTTGCTGGCATCCGTCCGTCACAATGTGACGATAATGTGAACGCAGGACGGAAATCCACAAGGCCTGGTAGTATTCGTCTAGGATTATAAGCTGGTTCCCTACAGCAAATCGCATCTCTCTCTCTACGCCGCTGGATAACCCAAGGGAACATCATGTGGATGACACCGCTGGATAACCCAAGGGAACATCATGTGGATGATACAGCTTGGCACAAGGGACGTCGCAGGAGTTGTCGGAAACATTGTAAAGAATGACGATTCAGACAACTCCTGTGACGCTTCACTGACCCCCCCCCCCCCCCCCCCCCGTGGTGCCGAATTCTATCTTCCTTTTAATGTTTCCTCGTGCTCACCAGTTTCAATGAGGAAAACAAAGGGTGTTTTTTTGTAATTTGGGGGGGGGGGGGGTGTGAGCTGAGAAAAAGTGCATCTGCCATATAAGCTCCCTCCCTGGCCTTGTGCATTCGCTGCTTTTAGAGAAACCTCACAATCTTCTCTAACTAGACCAGGGGGGTAACCAAATACGGCCCGCACGGTGGTGCCAGTTCATCAGGCCCGCGGACGGTACTTGAATATGCTTGATAAAACGTATTGCAGACGAGACGTTGTGATATAATTTAAATTTAAATATTATGTTAAGAATACTAGAAGATCTTTACACGTGTGGAGACCTCCTGGCTGATATGCGCCTTAAGTTTACCATTTTAAATTATTGTATCTAGACTTTCTTGTTTATTGCAGACCTGTTCACCTTCGGAACTCCTAAAATGGTACACTACAGAATCTTAATAGTAAATAAATAAACATATGTTGGAGCTAATTGATTTTCAAGGAAATGACTTGTTGAAACAGAAGTCCAGAGAAGCAAAACTTGTTGGATTGTATCGCTGCTTGCCTGATGTTTCCAAAACCGAAGAAATTTGCCACTGGCATGGCATCAGTGTTTGGAACAATTTATGTCTGTATACAAACATTTTCAAAAATACAGTATGTGAAGTCAACACATCGAACGAGATTGACTGATGAACATTTGAAAGCAATTCTCTTGATTGGATGGAGCAATTCCAAAACAAATTGATGATATCTTGAAAGCTAAAGGTTAGTTTCATAAATCTCTCCAACCCTTTTTTGCTGATTAGCTTGTGAAATTCGCATATGTGCGCACTAGGTCAGATGTAACTATCTTTTTGCCAACGTCGCCTTCTTTGATATTTTTTAAAGTAAATAAATATGTTGGTTTTCTTTGCTTTTCTGAATTGGCCGCCACTCCCCCATGATTAAAATTCCCAGAACTTTCGTTCTCGCATGCAAGTATTGTACAAATTTATTATGTGGCCCGCGCTCTTCGTTTTGTAAGTTATCCGGTCTCACGTGAAAAAAGTTTGGTGACCCCTGAACCAGACGGATGGATAACTAATTTTAAAAAAATATGGATCTTTTTGCTTGTCAGCATTTGCAAACATCATCCTGCTACTTTCCATTTTAAAAAATAATATTTAGATTCCGCATTTTCTTTCTGTTTATCCAAATCTCTCTAGAAACTTGGAAACATGTCGCTGTGGCCACGCCTACTGTGGGCGTTGCAGACGATGACCATGCGACTTTCAAAAATAAATAAATAAGCCATAAAAAGGATATTGAGGATTTCTGGAGTTATTAGGAGGAACAACTCTAATCTCTATTTTATTCTTTGTCAGAAGAGACAATTTTTTGCGTCTTGAACTAAGCGTGGGAGGTTTCCGGATGTGGATTTCAGCGTTCTGGATCAATTGCGGGCTAAGAGTACTAACATGAGCTCTACGACACCCGCGCTCTATTGTGGTTGGTTCAGAGAGCACAGCTAATCCAAACGTTGGGTCAAATAGTGTCCAGACTTGAATATGTTGTCAACACCGGGGCGTCCGGGGCGCATGTTAGAAAACAGTTTATTGCCGATTCCTGGGTGGGCGTTTATGTCAACTGCGTGCTTAAATTTAGCACAAGCATCATGTGACATCAGCGTCCCGGAGTTTCTGGCTTGTTCAAAACACGCCAAGTTCTGTTCATCGCGTGAATGGTGTTGGTTTATTTCTTCCCGTCTAATAATTACAAGAGACAGTTGTAACACTGTAGGAAGTACATGTGCACTGTTCAAGCGCAGTGCTATATATGCAATGTATCTATATATTGTGGTGGCTGTATTAATATAAGTATGTCATTTACAATGGCACGACTGAAACCAAATCCTACTTTGATCATCATTGCCACCAAAGTCTACCTCGACATCATTGCCACCATAGCCTACCTTGATCATCATTGCCACCATAGTCTACCTGGACATCATTGCCACCATGGTCTACCTTGATCATCATTGCCACCATAGTCTACCTGGACATCATTGCCACCATGGTCTACCTTGATCTTCATTGCCAACATAGTCTACCTCGATCATCATTGCCACCATAGTATACCTTGACATCATTGCCACAATAGCCTACCTAGATCATCATTGCCACCATAGCTTGCCTTGTTCATCATTTTCAGAGAAGAGTAAAATCTTTTCGGCATATGAAAGTTTTATTCCCAGGGGACATTAATCGATTCTAATGGCGATGAGATCGAGATACTTAAATCTGCAAGATAGGGCTCTTAGTCTTAGCATTGAAAAAAACTGACGGAAAAAAAGGAGTTGAAGCTAAATTAGATGTGACTGGTGTAATCGACAGTTTATCGGGGATCTCCGTGGATGGGTGCAAATAATTTGTTTAAACGTTTGTTTATGAGGTGCACATGCGTGAGAGAAGACTAAATGTCACACACAGACACACACACACACACACACACACACACACATATATATATAACTATTTTTATGTATCGGCGTGTACAGGATATATAAACAAATTGTAAATCATATTCAAATCCGTTTTTTTAAAACTCAATTTTTCAATGTATTGAAACCCAAAGTTTTGTTATTTAGCAATGCATTCAGTTACTGTGACAAAATGGTGTGAATAAAAGATGACCCATTGACAGGGAGCCCATATGAAAATGTCAACACGTAGATGAGTGTCAGATGTTGCCATTCAATGAACGTCCCTGACATTCTGACATTCGTTACGTCACGTGTCACTAGTGTGTGTTCTGGTACAGTGTGCTTATAAAACATGAATGTCTCAAAAGAGGTCACGCGCTGTGTTACGTTACAACGAAACCTTGAGCTGTCCATCTACTTCATCATAACTTATTAAAATCTCGTTCACTCTTAATTTGGTCCCCGCGATCCGATCAAGTTTAGCTCGCTAAGTTTAAGTAAGATTCTTAATAAGTAACTGGGAGCTAATCAATTAACTGTCATTGAAAAACTAGACACACCCTAAAAACACGATTTATATATATATATATATATATATATATATATATATATAATTAATACATATGCGCAATAAATGATATTGACTTCAAGTCACAATCGTCCAGGATGACTGATGAAAAATTTCCATTATTCCCCCATAAAACTATATATAGTCCGTCATGTTTTTCTCTCGCTCTTAATCTCGGTTAAGGATAACAAGGACACGAGTTATTCCCCCACGCACCGCTACAATACAATTCATTCCTCCACGAGGAGCTGTGGACTCTTCAGTGCTATTTACTAGCAAGGAAAAATCTTAACAATGTCAACAAACTTATTCATGGCAGTTGACGAGACAAGGGCTTCTGGGACTAATGCCTGCTGTACATTCATTGAGAGATCTGTGAAGATGAAACAAGGAACATTTTTTTATTTTGTTCGCAAGATGCATCGTGAAACATCGGCGTAGCTAGGGTTAGTGGCGTAACTGCGGCTAATGGCGTAGCTAGTGTTGGTGGCGTAGCTAGTGTTAGTGGCGTAGCTAGTGTTAGTGGCGTAGCTAGTGTTAGTGGCGTAGCTAGGGTTAGTGGCGTAGCTAGTGTTAGTGGCGTAGCTAGGGTTAGTGGCGTAGCTAGTGTTAGTGGCGTAGCTAGTGTTAGTGGCGTAGCTAGTGTTAGTGGCGTAGCTAGTGTTAGTGGCGTAGCTAGGGTTAGTGGCGTAGCTAGGGTTAGTGACGTAGCTAGGGTTAGTGGCGTAGCTAGTGTTAGTGGCGTAGCTAGGGTTAGTGACGTAGCTAGGGTTAGTGGCGTTGCTAGGGTTAGTGGCGTTGCTAGGGTTAGTGGCGTAGTTAGGGTTAGTGGCGTTGCTAGGGTTAGTGGCGTAGCTAGGGTTAGTGGCGTAGCTAGGGTTAGTGGCGTTGCTAGGGTTAGTGGCGTTGCTAGGGTTAGTGGCGTAGCTAGGGTTAGTGGCGTTGCTAGGGTTAGTGGCGTAGCTAGGGTTAGTACCGAAGGGAAGAGCAAATGGGTTTACTGCCGCCCCCTAACACGAAGTAAACTCTGCCTTGGGCGAAATATTCCGCCCTTCGTTATAAAGAAAAACAGTGCCCCCGGGGCGGTCAGCCCCCGCCCTGCGCCCCCCTTCCTATGTCACAACTCAATAAAGTTCCTTTTATTAAAAATTATTAATATATATAATATATCTATGAATTTCTTGAAAGTCAAGATTTCTTAAACGTGGGCACCAACTGTATCCTATTCCCCACCCCTTCCCCATTTCCTACAAATAAAAGATCTATAAATTAAATATCTTTATCTGCTATTCTTTATGGGAGTATTTTTTTTATACCAGTCATGCTTGCCTGTACCGTAAGAACGTATTTATAGCATTAAGCAATATTGATAGCTTTAATTATATTATCTGAGTTATTTTTCACTTCCCTCTCCGTTGTTAATCAAATCGTTCATTGTACTTAACTCAGAACCCCCTCTTCCCCCCCCCCCCCCCCCCGCCTTTTCCTAATCGCAACTTATGTGACGAAGTAGTATTTTGTTTTTGTTCAACCCAATTTTTTCTATAAAAACTCGTTGTACTTTGTGTTGTTATGAAACCATTCATAATCTCTAATCTTAAATATGACACTCATTTTTTTTATCCTAGTTTTATTTCCCAACCAAATGTCTGCTAAATGAGCATTCGGTCGCAGATAGCCCCCCCCCCCCCACCCAACCCAATAGTTACGTCTCGAATGGAGAAAGATCTTTTTGAAACTCGAAACCCGATTTTATCAAACGATATATTTATTTATTTAAATAATTGTGCTTGGTTGTTACTATTGAGACCAGTGGTTCTCAAACTTCATAATGATGCGACCCTTTAATAAAGTTCCTCATGTTGTGGCGACCCCCCGACCATACAAATTTCCGTTGCTAATTCACAATTATGTATTTTCCGATGGTCTAAGGCAGGGGTGGGCAAACTTGTTGTGCTGAGGGCCACATTGTCATATGTAAAACTATTTGGGGGCCGCATGTATATTATGTCCAATTTTTACGTGTCGATAAACATTTATCTATATTAAAAATCGCATTTTAGCATTACAAGTACAAGACAAAAGTCAAGGACTGTTTTTTAAAAATTGAAAATTAGAAAAATGTTGATACAAAATGTAAAAACAATTATAACGGTACATGAAATTCTATAAAATTCAACAATATGACTTAAAAACAAAGAGTTTTTTAAATTAATAAATGCCTCAGAGGGCCGCATAAAATCAAATGCCAGGCCGCATGCGGCCCGCGGGCCGTAGTTTGCCCACCCCTGGTCTAAGGCCTAAGGCGACCCCTGTTTAAGGTTCATTCGACCCCCAAAGGGGTCGCGACCTATTGGTTGAGGGCCGCTGATTTAGACAATCGAATAAATACCATCATGGAGAGATAAACTAAAAATTTTTGTTTTTAATATTTTTTTTAAAAATTGGACGAAGATTTACAAAGCAACACACACACGAAAAATGAAATGAAAATGAAATACAGGTGGAAAAACCTAAAAGTAATTTCGACATATTTCGTCATTCTTCGTGGAGCGGCTGTTGCCATGGTTTTACGATTTTCATTGGAAACGAGTTGGACGACTCGGTGTAAAGTTATTAGTTATAAATTGAGCCACCGGCCGAGGGCTGTTACATTATGTTAACTAGCTGACAAGTACATCCAGCTCTAGTGCAGGTGTTCGGTAACAGCTTCAAACAGTGTGTGCACTTTTAAATAGTGCAAATTGGAAGGTGTGAAAATACGAGACAATTATTTATTTTTACCATCCTGTAAAGAGAGCGATTCATGACAGTATGATAATTTGATATGTAATAGCTTACATGATTCATATCTTGATGTCTGTATGACACATTTATAAAAGAAACGCTGAAGTTAAAAAAATATATTAATGTATTATTATTATCAGTATTGAGTTTAAGATGAGTAGCTGTACAAAATCCCAATCGAAAATTTCATCTGTTTATCACATAGCTAACCAGTGTGGATCAAATGAACTGATTTGTTTTTATGACCGTGCTGTGAATAGTATGAATAGTTTGTAAAGTGACTGTATGAATAGGTTGTAAAGTGACTGTATGAATAGTTTGTAAAGTGACTGTATGAATAGTTTGTAAAGTGACTGTATTAATAGGTTGTTAAGTGAATGTATGAATAGTTTGTAAAGTGACTGTATGAATAGTTTGTAAAGTGACTGTATGAATAGTTTGTAAAGTGACTGTATTAATTGTTTGTAAAGTGACTGTATGAATAGTCTGTAAAGGGAATGTATGAATAGTTTGTAAAGTGACTGTATGAATAATAACATGATTAATTTCATCGAATGACTAGAAATCTTTAAAAACCACCGTTGCACGGTTCAAATTCATAATGTCTTCATATTTAAATAATATTATTGACATTAAAATTAATTGTCATGCATTCCAACCTCGCCACATCTCCCCCTCCCCCTCTTACCAAAAGTTATCGATATTGCCACCTCTATTCTCGCCATTTCTTAGCATTGTCTTCGTGTAAAACTCTCCCAGACGAGTTCAGGACTGTGACGGTAAAACTTATACAGGTTTTTACTACATAAATTGTGACAGTAAAACTGTTACAGGTTTTTTTACTACATAAATTGTGACAGTAAAACTTTTACAGGTTTTTACTACATAAATTGTGACAGTAAAACTTTTACAGGTTTTTACTAAATAAATTGTGACAGTAAAACTTTTACAGGTTTTTACTAAATAAATTGTGACAGTAAAACTTTTACAGGTTTTTACTACATAAATTGTGACAGTAAAACTTTTACAGGTTTTTACTACATAAATTGTGACAGTAAAACTTTTACAGGTTTTTACTACATAAATTGTGACAGTAAAACTTTTCCAGGTTTTTACTACATAAATTGTGACAGTAAAACTTTTACAGGTTTTTTTACTACATAAATTGTGACAGTAAAACTTTTACAGGTTTTTACTACATAAATTGTGACAGTAAAACTTTTACAGGTTTTTACTACATAAATTGTGACAGTAAAACTTTTACAGGTTTTTACTACATAAATTGTGACAGTAAAACTTTTACAGGTTTTTACTACATAAATTGTGACAGTAAAACTTTTACAGGTTTTTACTACATAAATTGTGACAGTAAAACTTTTACAGGTTTTTACTACATAAATTGTGACAGTAAAACTTTTACAGGTTTTTACTACATAAATTGTGACAGTAAAACTGTTACAGGTTTTTTTACTACATAAATTGTGACAGTAAAACTTTTACAGGTTTTTACTACATAAATTGTGACAGTAAAACTTTTACAGGTTTTTACTAAATAAATTGTGACAGTAAAACTTTTACAGGTTTTTACTAAATAAATTGTGACAGTAAAACTTTTACAGGTTTTTACTACATAAATTGTGACAGTAAAACTTTTACAGGTTTTTACTACATAAATTGTGACAGTAAAACCTTTACAGGTTTTTACTACATAAATTGTGACAGTAAAACTTTTACAGGTTTTTACTACATAAATTGTGACAGTAAAACTTTTACAGGTTTTTACTACATAAATTGTGACAGTAAAACTTTTACAGGTTTTTACTACATAAATTGTGACAGTAAAACTTTTACAGGTTTTTACTACATAAATTGTGACAGTAAAACTTTTACAGGTTTTTACTACATAAATTGTGACAGTAAAACTTTTACAGGTTTTTACTACATAAATTGTGACAGTAAAACTTTTACAGGTTTTTACTACATAAATTGTGACAGTAAATCTTTTACAGGTTTTTACTACATAAATTGTGACAGTAAAACTTTTACAGGTTTTTTTACTACATAAATTGTGACAGTAAAACCTTTACAGGTTTTTACTACATAAATTGTGACAGTAAAACTTTTACAGGTTTTTACTACATAAATTGTGACAGTAAAACTTTTACAGGTTTTTACTACATAAATTGTGACAGTAAAACTTTTACAGGTTTTTTTACTACATAAATTGTGACAGTAAAACTTTTACAGGTTTTTACTACATAAATTGTGACAGTAAAACTTTTACAGGTTTTTTTACTACATAAATTGTGACAGTAAAACTTTTACAGGTTTTTACTACATAAATTGTGACAGTAAAACTTTTACAGGTTTTTACTACATAAATTGTGACAGTAAAACTTTTACAGGTTTTTACTACATAAATTGTGACAGTAAATCTTTTACAGGTTTTTACTACATAAATTGTGACAGTAAAACTTTTACAGGTTTTTTTACTACATAAATTGTGACAGTAAAACCTTTACAGGTTTTTACTACATAAATTGTGACAGTAAAACTTTTACAGGTTTTTACTACATAAATTGTGACAGTAAAACTTTTACAGGTTTTTACTACATAAATTGTGACAGTAAAACTTTTACAGGTTTTTTTACTACATAAATTGTGACAGTAAAACTTTTACAGGTTTTTACTACATAAATTGTGACAGTAAAACTTTTACAGGTTTTTACTACATAAATTGTGACAGTAAAACTTTTACAGGTTTTTACTACATAAATTGTGACAGTAAAACTTTTACAGGTTTTTACTACATAAATTGTGACAGTAAATCTTTTACAGGTTTTTACTACATAAATTGTGACAGTAAAACTTTTACAGGTTTTTTTACTACATAAATTGTGACAGTAAAACCTTTACAGGTTTTTACTACATAAATTGTGACAGTAAAACTTTTACAGGTTTTTACTACATAAATTGTGACAGTAAAACTTTTACAGGTTTTTACTACATAAATTGTGACAGTAAAACTTTTACAGGTTTTTTTACTACATAAATTGTGACAGTAAAACTTTTACAGGTTTTTACTACATAAATTGTGACAGTAAAACTTTTACAGGTTTTTTTACTACATAAATTGTGACAGTAAAACTTTTACAGGTTTTTACTACATAAATTGTGACAGTAAAACTTTTACAGGTTTTTACTACATAAATTGTGACAGTAAAACTTTTACAGGTTTTTACTACATAAATTGTGACAGTAAATCTTTTACAGGTTTTTACTACATAAATTGTGACAGTAAAACTTTTACAGGTTTTTTTACTACATAAATTGTGACAGTAAAACCTTTACAGGTTTTTACTACATAAATTGTGACAGTAAAACTTTTACAGGTTTTTACTACATAAATTGTGACAGTAAAACTTTTACAGGTTTTTACTACATAAATTGTGACAGTAAAACTTTTACAGGTTTTTTTACTACATAAATTGTGACAGTAAAACTTTTACAGGTTTTTACTACATAAATTGTGACAGTAAAACTTTTACAGGTTTTTTTACTACATAAATTGTGACAGTAAAACTTTTACAGGTTTTTACTACATAAATTGTGACAGTAAAACTTTTACAGGTTTTTACTACATAAATTGTGACAGTAAAACTTTTACAGGTTTTTACTACATAAATTGTGACAGTAAAACTTGTTACATTGTTTTATAAAATGTATTTTAAAAATGTCAAATATTAAATATCTTTCTTTCTCTAAATGTAGAAATTTACTTTATTTAAATGACACCCATCCATAAGATGAAAAGCAGACAAAATAAAGAACACAAAAATTCATGAACAAGTAACCTTTATTTTAGCCGAAAGATTAATTTCTATGGTGATTTAAAGTCAATAAAATAGTCATTCTGAGTTGTTCCCCTATATTTTTTTAGCAATCAATTATTGTTGTAAATTATTCGATATTCTTATATAAATATTTATGTATAATCAAATTATAGTGAAACTTTTAAATAATTATGTTCAACTGAATTTCCACATCGAAGTTTTTGATGAACAAAGATGTTTGTACTGAGAACATCAGTGAAAAAATTAACATCTTTTGTTGCTCCTATATTTGTTAAGCCCCTGCATGGGATCGTATCCTATAACAAAATCTTCCAATTGGACTCACCAGGAGCAGATAACTTAGTTGAACTACGCTGGGACCTTGCAGCAGGTGGGGGATTTCTTGCACTCTATAAAAGAGCGATTACGCGAATGGATAACTCGTTGGCCAACAAAGTGAGAATTACCTCCCCATTTGTTTGGATTACGTCAGTGTGACAGAATAACCTCTGAGTTATAGATTAGTGTCTCGTGTACATGTGTCTCGTGTACATGTGTCTTGTTATTGACTTACAGGATGATGTTCTGACAAGAGAGAGATGGAACAAACACTTGTGAAGCATATCAAGGTCTCAAAACTTAAATTTTTAATGATCGCGCGGTAAATTGTTGATTTTTCAGCAGTATTATCATCACATAATCTCGAGTATCGCACAATCTTGAGTATTACACAATCTTAAGTATCACACAATCTTGAGTATCACACAATATTAAGTATGACACAATCTTGAGTATCACACAATCTTGAGTATTATACAATTTTGAGTATCACACAATTTTAAGTATCACACAATCTTAAGTATCACACAATCTTAAGTATCACACAATCTTAAGTATCACACAATCTTAAGTATCACACAATCTTGAGTATCACACAATCTTAAGTATCGCACAATCTTAAGTATCACACAATCTTGAGTATCACACAATCTTAAGTATCACACAATCTTGAGTATCACACAATCTTGAGTATCACACAATCTTGAGTATCACACAATCTTGAGTATCACACAATCTTAAGTATCACACAATCTTAAGTATCACACAATCTTGAGTACCACACAATTCTTGAGTATCACACAATATTAAATATAATACAATCTTGAGTATCACACGATATCGGGTGTGAAACAATCTCGAGTATCACACAATCTCGAGTATCACACATTCTTGAGTATCATATAATCTCGAGTATCACACAATCTAGAGTTTGACACGATCATTCAGTCCCTATCAGATGACTCAACATGGATGGCAAGCTAATATGTCTAATCCCATGATAGGATTACCAGCTAATCTCATTGCCGTTGGCTTGTGACACAAACACTTCGCTATTCTATAAGTGTGTCAAGTAAGTCAGCTTTGATCAATTTGATGAAGAAATGGTTCAAATGTAACTTATTACCGTAAAGAACATAAACAAAAGAGTAGGCTTATTGCGCCGCTATTTGTTGTTAACATAGATTTAACACCGAGGTTTATGAATTAACTTTTGTTTTCTATGTATGTATGTATGTATGTATGTATGTATGTATGTATGTATGTATGTATGTATGTATGTATGTATGTATGTATGTATGTATGTACGTACTGAAGGTCGCTAAGCCGTGTATCATTATCCGATCTGTCATGTATCACCCAGACCCCAAGAACCATACTGTAACACCACACTGAGACTTCACCAAACTGTTACACCACACTGAGACTTCAACAAACTGTTACACCACACTGAGACTTCAACAAACTGTAACACCACAAAGAGACTTCAACAAACTGTAACACCACACAGAGACTTCAACAAACTGTAACACCACACTGAGACTTCAACGAACTGTTATCAGCGTAAGTACCACCTGCCATTCACTAAAAGTCTTTCTGCGCTGATGGTGTGAATTGAAGCACTACACTAGGCTAGAGTTTAACGGATAATTGGTTGGTTCACATGTAAAATTGATGGTGGTGATGGAGTCCGGGGGGAAAAAAGGTTAATGCCATTGGCGCCTTCTGGGTGGCCCAACGTCTCTCTCGCGGGGTTCTGGAATCCATGGTACATTTAAAATAAAACATTTATCTACTACGTCCAGGCACTACCATAAGCACTACCATAAGAGTCAACAACTAACTGCATGTGTTACCTGATAATTTAATGGTTAAATGATCGCCACAGTTAACTGAGCACTAGAGACGTCATCATCAATGGTATTGAAGGCCACGAGGGCTCTGGTGTGCCAAAAATATACTTTGACTCAAAACCTATTCGTGGCATTTCTGCCTGCTGTATAGATCCCATGCTGATGTATATCTGACTCTAAGACACTTAGTACCGTGTCTAATGAAAACGTTCCGCTGACGGACGAAAACAACAACAACATTTAACTCTCTTAAATATAAGGTGTTGACCCACTATTAAAGTGGCCCCGAAGTCTTTGGGTTGGCCGCCCATGTTTAATTAAAAATTCTCTTAACACCGTTACACACATGGCAATGTAAGAATATGAGTTTAAGTAAAGTTAGTCTAAGGTTAATTAGACAATATAATGACATTTCTTCATCATTCAGATTTAGAAAGGATAAAACATTCAGTTTGTTTGGACACTAAAAAGGGCTTAAAAGAAATGACTGATTTCTCACAGCTTTTTCACCACGTTGCTGGTCCATGCACTTCTATTACCTAGATAATGAGATGGATTCAATAAAAATTATATAGGAAACACCCCCTCACTCAACCACTCCCTCACGCAACCACACCATCACTCAACCATCCCCTCACTCAACCACCCCCTCACTCAACCACCCCCTCACTCAACCACCCAATCACTCAACAACACCGTCACTCAACCACCCAATCACTCAACCAATCCTTTCACTCAACCACCCCCTCACTCAACCACCCCCTCACTCAACCATCCCATCACTCAACCACCCCCTCACTCAACCACCCCATCACTCAACCACCCCCTCACTCAACCACTCCCTCACTCAACCACCCATCACTCAACCACCCCCCACTCAACCACCCTCTCACTCAACCGTCCTTGACTCAACCACCCCCTCGCTCAACCGTTCTTGACTCAACCACCCCATCACTCAACCATCCCCCCCACTCAACCACCCCTTCACTCAACCACCCCCTCACCCATTTAAAATTTTCGGAGCTGGTACAAAAAACTATTTACAAACCCCTGCTCCAAATCCCTGGTGAATCTAGCTTTACCCATCATTTCAACCCATACGCTTTACAACAGCAGCTTATCAAATAATTTTCAATGAAAAATAACAATAGAAGTTATTGAAATGTTTGTTTACACGATTAATAATAATATTTGAGTCTCATACAAATCATGCACAATTTAGTACATCAGCCGCCACGGTTAAATCAAGAGTGATTTACAGGGGCCCACTTGACGGGAGCCTTATTTACAGGGGCCCACTTGTCGGGAGCCTTATTGACAGGGGCCCACTTGTCGGGAGCCTTATGGACAGGGTCCAACTTGTCGGGAGCCTTATTGACAGGGGCCCACTTGTCGGGAGCCTTATTGACAGGGGCCCACTTGTCGGGAGCCTTATGGACAGGGTCCAACTTGTCGGGAGCCTTATTGACAGGGGCCCACTTGTCGGGAGCCTTATTGACAGGGGCCCACTTGTCGGGAGCCTTATTGACAGGGGCACACTTGTCGGGAGCCTTATTGGCAGGGGCCATTTTTTCGGGAATAAAATTGGTGTAGCGTGACCTAGCACGTGATTATCCCCTGTTGTCACACTTTTGTTATCGTCGATGCCGTACGTCTGCGAGACGTGGCCTTCCGGAAACGACATTCCTCGCAGCACGCGCAGTCTCGCGGGTTCGCGCGCTTACCGAATTGAGCCCCCCACGAGTCGTGTAGCGGCCGACAATAACCCTCGGGGCCATTAGCGAGTCTTGCCACTTAGGCTATTTCCTTGATATTTCCTTCTATTGATTGGTGACTGCTATTCATTTTCGGACCATTCTATGACACCGTTAAAAGAGTCGTTTGTCAACAGTGACTTCAGTGTCGTGGACTACCTTCAAGACTTGTAAGATATTTGTAGCTAAGTAGGTCATTGTTGTACATTTTATTTTTAATTATTACAAGGGTGCTCAAATTGTATACATAAACTCCACACTTGTTGCTTTAATTATTTTAAATTTTTAAAAAAATTATACTTAAACATACAAATATTTTTTTCATGTATGTTAATTCACAAGATCATGAAATAAAACTGATATTTTCTTAAACAGCTTCCTCCGAGCGCCTTTGCATTTTTTGCGCCAGTTAGTTTGAAAAAAGATTTTCACAATTAGGGTTTAGAATTTGGAAGTAAAATCTTTTATTTGAAAAAAAAAATAGATAATTGTTTTCATGCACATTGGTTTTCACAGGTGAAATCCATTTAATAATTATCGGCTATTGCTGCACCTATCTAATTAGATCTGATTCTGTGTAATAACAAGAAACCGCATTAAATCAAGAACAACTTCTCCTTCAGTGACAGTTTGACTTAATGCCGATGGGGGTTAAATACAAAACTTGGGAATCTCCCTCCGGACCCTTTATACGCGCCAATGAACTATGTGAGGGTTGTAATTTAATGTATAACACCCCCCCACACACACACACACACCATTACGTAATGAAGTGTAGTTTCTTAAAATCGCACAACAAAAAAATATATTTATTTAAAGAATCTGATGGCATTTTATTGAATCAGCAAATCTTTTGTTTAAGACGTTATTTCAACTGTCCAGGAAGCCCGTGTAGGTCAAGTGGTATGACAATGTCAGAAAGGATTTGTGACGCATTGTTTGGTTCTCTTGTCATAAAGTCAAAACAAAAAAAAACAACAACAAACCAAAAAAAACCCCCAAAAAACAAACAAATTCAGCTTTATTTAGTAAAAAAATTATTTAGTAGCAATCCGAAAAACAACTGCCTGCGGGAGACCACAATCAGAGGCGTCTACACAGGTGGGCCCGGGGGGGGGAGCAGTTACTTATATATATATGATAAAATTGACACTAAAGGGGGGTAGGGAGATTTTTGTTAAGAGAAAAAAAGTCTACAATAAAAAATAATTAATTTTTTTGAATACATGATTTGACAATTGAGCTTGCTGAAAATTTGTAATAGATTGTAACAAATGTTATTACTGAATAGTCAGCATTGTTCTAACAAGTTTACGAAAGCGCGATTGGACAATAGACAAAAATGATTGGAGTGAGGAATAATTGGAAGCCTCATTGAAAATGGACTTAACTGTACATTTTATATTACTAATATCTATAGTGAACTCCCGAATCAAAAACCAATATCATGACTTGCATAGCCCACACAGTACAAAGCTCATAAAGTCCGAGGCCTAGGGATGAAGTGGGTTGGCTTCCCCAACTGAGAGGGGACAGACGGTCCTGTGTTACTGCTTACTCACAGACGGTCCTGTGTTACTGCTTACTCACAGACGGTCCTGTGTTACTGCTTACTCACAGACGGTCCTGTGTTACTGCTTACTCACAGACGGTCCTGTGTTACTGCTTACTCACAGACGGTCCTGTGTTACTGCTTACTCACAGACGGTCCTGTGTTACTGCTTACTCACAGACGGTCCTGTGTTACTGCTTACTCACAGACGGTCCTGTGTTACTGCTTACTCAAAATACGCTACTAAATCCCATTTATTATCACATAACTTTTTTTTTTCTTTCTGAAACACGAGCGCGTGAATGTAATAAGTCTGGGGGCGTGGTCTCGTTTTAGATGATGTAATAAGTCTGGGGGCGTAGTCTCGTTTTAGGTGATGTAATAAGTCAGGGGGCAGAGTCTCGTCTGTGGGCAGCACTGATAAAAGACATGCACTAATACAATATTGAGCGGTATAATATCATTTTTTTCCTGCAATTGTCAAATATTTACTTCATCGCGCGTAAAAATTAGAAAGTTAATTAAAAAAATTAATATATATTTTTCATTATTGAAAAGTGAGCTAAGAATATCTCATAGAAAAGTGAACTAAGAATATCTCATAGAAAAGTGAACTACGGATATCTCATAGAAAAGTGAACTACGGATATCTCATAGAAAATTGAATTACAGATATCTCATAGAAAAGTGAACTACGGATATCTCATAGAAAAGTGAGCTAAGAATATCTCATAGAAAAGTGAACTAAGAATATCTCATAGAAAAGTGAACTACGGATATCTCATAGAAAAGTGAACTACGGATATCTCATAGAAAAGTGAGCTACGGATATCTCATAGAAAAGTGAACTAAGAATCTCTCGATAAAATTGAGAAAGTGAACTAAGGATCTTTTACTGAAAATTGAACAAAACATGTCTCAATGGCGGTCGAGTAATGACATCTCTCACAAATCCACATGCGATATAAATACTAGCAAACATACCCGGCGTGGCCCAGGATGTATTCGGAAAAAACAAACATTTTCTATAGCTAATATCGAATTTAAGTGGCGTGTAAAAAAAATGGCCAATAATTTTCGTAAACACTTTAAATTTCTGCCCTAAATCACATTTATAAAACACCATCCTAAAGGGATCCCATTTCCCGTCTCAGTGTATCCTTTCCCTATTGTGATCACATTTCTCAGTATGTGATCCCGATACCGATACCGATGGGATCCCCTTTTCGGTTTGATCCCGATCCGAATTAAAGCCAGATATTATCCCGACGGGCTCTCTTTCCCAATTAGACCCCGAACCCATTCCTAGATGGTATTCCGAATCCTGTGCAAACCCTTTCCCGTTGGCATCCCGATCCTAGTGTGATCTCTTTCTCTTTGGTATTCAGATCCTGGTGGAATCCGTTTACCAAATGGGAGCCCGTTTCGAAATAATTTTTTGAATACAAAAAATTCTACAACTAAATGCATAACTGTAAACATTTTCAGTTAATATAAATATATAAATACTTATAAGAAGCCTGATCTGGATGAAAACAATTTAAAAAACTATAGACCAGTATCTAACTTATCATTTTAGCTAAAGTCATTGAAAAAATAGTTCTAAAACAACTTTTTGCTTACTTAAACGAAAACTCTCTTCTCAGTCCTAATCAATCAGCCTATAGACCTTTCCATAGCACTGAGACCGCTCTCTTGAGAGTAACCAATGACCTCTTGCTCGCATTGGACAGCGGGGATGTCTCCCTCCTCATCCTCTTGGACCTCAGTGCGGCCTTTGACACTGTCGACAATGAAACCCTTTACAAAACCCTTTACAAAACCCTTGAAAATTACTTTGGCATTTCTGGTTCAGTTTTGGCTTGGTTTAGGTCCTACCTCTCCAATAGAACACAGGCGGTCGCTGTCGATGGCTGTCTCTCCGGCAGTGCTGACTTGGTGTATGGAGTGCCCCAGGGGTCCGTTTTAGGCCCGGTTCTATTTACAATGTATACCAGGCCACTGCTCCTTTTGCTAGAGAGGCATGCTGTGGAGAGCCAGTAATTCGCAGATGACACGCAGCTATACATTCATACACATCCCTTTCGTGTCGATTTCGCCTGCCCGGACTTTGCAGGAGAGCATTGCTGATGTCAAGTCATGGATGACACTCAGCACGTTGAAACTTAACGATGACAAAACGGAAGCACTTCTTATTCACGATTGCAAATCATCCTCTAACTCAGCTCTCCCCACCTCATTTCAAGTAGGTAACTCAGACATACAGTTTACATCCTCCACTAGGAATCTTGGTTATTTTCTTTCTCACAACTTGTCTCTTGATAATCATATATCCCACATTTTTCGCTCTGCATACACGGGCATCCGTCAGATCAGCTCAATCCGCCACTACCTCACAGCTAGTGCAACAAAAACCCTAGTCTATGCTCTTGTTCTCTCTCGTATTGACTATTGCAACTCTCTTCTGTCAGGCTCACCAAAACACTTCTTAGAAAAACTACAAAAGGTTCAAAACTCAGCTGCTAGGCTAGTTTTAAAGGCAAAAAAGCGTGATCACGTCACACCACTACTTCATTCACTTCATTGGCTCCCTGTACAAGCACGGATTGACTATAAACTCTCTGTTCTCTGCCACAACTTTTTCTCGAATTCCTGCCCTTCCTATCTAACCGAACTTCTCTCTGTCTATTCACCCCTTCGACAGCTTCGCTCCTCCGCAGACGGGCGTATTCTTTCTGCCCCCAAGACTCGCACAAAAACATGCGGTGAACGATCTTTCTCTTACTGTGCACCCAAACAATGGAATTCTCATCCACTACACATCCGCAATATATCAACTATCACAGCCTTCAAAAATGCACTCAAAACACATCTCTTTAAACTCTACTACCCCGACTGATTCCCCACATCAGACCGATAAACGCTGCTGCTGGCCGCCGTCCATGGCTTGACATGTAAAAGTTCTGGTGTGGATGAGGTGAATATGCATTAGTTTTTGTTTTGTCTCTATACAGCTGTTCTTTATTACATAAATGTATTTTATTTTATTGTCACGATTATGTCTCTTTTTCTAATATTTTTATGTACAGCGCGGTGAGCCTTAGACTGGGGTACCGCGCTGTATTAGACAACAAATAATAATAATAATATAAAAGACATGCCCCGTAGGGGTCCCTTTCCATAATTGCACCGTTTTAGTTATGCCTAAGATGGGGTCCTTTATACATCAGTCAGATAAATAATAACGTTAAAGTTTAAAAGATGTCCCATTACAATCGGTCTAAAAAAGCCGCAGATACAGCTTTTGGATCACGTGCTGGGCAATGATATGTATAACGTATATATAAATATATAAATTCTTATAATTATTTATTTATTAATTTCTTGCATTGAATCAGATGTATCACAGATAACTGATATTTACTGAACAGTAAATAAAGACTTTTAAAATAAATTTTACGGAACAGCTACACCATTGACTTGTCCACTAATAAATCGCAAAACCCTTGGACAGATGTAAAATAGCATTCTGAAAATCGAACATGAAAATAGTTTTTGGTGATTGCTTACAATCTGCTTACAATCGTTTATCACAGGCAATGTTCCACGCTAAGGCTTCCAATCATGTCCCACTCTAATCAGTTTTGCCTTATGCTGAAGAATCCCACTGTCGTAATTAAAATCTAAGCCAGCTCGGGACATTTTAGTCCGGCATGTCGGAGAGTATTTCATTGATCAGAATGATAACAGTCGCCAGTCTCATTATGAGAGCCTGGATAGATGATGAGATCTACGTTACACTAACTGACATCAGCAGTACGCAGAGGTCGAATAACACAGCCATTAACCCACTGTGAGTGTGTATTATTCAATTATTTATAATAACTGTATTCTAAAATTAAAATCCTTAGAAATCGATATTCAAAAGCTTTAGCGTCCTGACCTTGAACCCTGCCTCGTCGAAGCAACCTTAATGCAGTGCTGCAAAGTGAAAGCAGGGGTTTCTTCTTAAGTCAAGCAGAACTGAATTGCGTAATATTTTAATGACTATGAATGTGTAGTCAATACATTTTGAGGAGAGGGTTGTGAAGGGGAGGGGTAAGATGTTGACTAATGTTTCCACTTCGATAATCTGATAAGGCAACTCCCAAAATCGCTCTGATCTCATTTAAACAGAACAAGTAGGTCCCACAATAGTAATGTTGACGTGTGCATGTGTTGACGTGTGCATGTGTTGACGTGTGCATTTTTAGACGTGTGCATGTGTTGACGTGTGCAGGAGTACGCATGGCCTTCATTCAGATTTACAGTAGTTTATTTGCAAATCTCCGAATAAGATTTGACATCTCAGATTCGATTAGGTTTTGACAACTACGCGTGGGTTCACTCGATTCATTCGTCAATATCATCCTTTTGAATTTGTTAATTGTATTTGTGTGTGTTTCTAAGTATATTTGTGTGTGTTGTGTGTCTGTATGAGTGCATGACTGTGTAAGTTCTCTCTCTCTCTCTCTGTACCCCTGCCTATGGTTAGGCTTTCCGCGCTGCACATACAAATATTAGCAAACATAACCATGACATTAAAAAAAGTACATGAATTTATTTAATTAAAAACAGCAGTATACATTTTTTTTTTTTTAAAACGAACTAAAAAAAGATATATTCACGCCGCCCACCCCTGAACTATTTCCATTTCATTTCAAGCCATGGACGGCACCCAGCAGCATCATTCATCGGTCAGAGGGAGGGAATCAATCGAGATTATAGAGTTTAAAGAGATGGGTCTTAAGTGCGGTAATGAAGGCCTGGGTGGTCGTTATATTGCGGAAAGTCTTGGCAGAAAACGCACTGAAACACCACCATCTGATTATTGTTTGTCCTTTGTAAGCAAAGAGGATTACCAAGTCAATATTTGAACTTGAGAAGTAACCTTGACTTGACCTGTAATTTATTTAAAGCAGGGGTCTCAAACTCGCGGCCCACGGGTCATATGCGGCCCGCAAGACGATGCTTTGAGGCCCGATATCTGACAGCAAAGTTTAGTGTTAATGCGGCCCTCACGTTTACCCGTTCTCATATCTATAATGTGACCCTCAGCGACGGTTTCAGTCGAGTTTCACCGACTAGTCTCATTCTGATTTTATTATGTTTGTATAGATTTGGACGTTCATCATAATGGTAAAATCTTTTTTAATATCGAACTAAAAGTTTTTATTTTATAGCATTTTATGAGACAAACATGGCCCAAGAGCGATTTTGAGAAAAGTTTAAAAAGTAAGATAGGGGGTAATGCACAACCATAATTGTGTAAATCGTAGCAATCTGACACAGTACAAGAATCCCTATTAAAATTGCCACTAGTGATTACGAGTGAGGGAAATTCCGAACATGTCAACTTAATCCCTTTCAAAATAGGGTTAATCAAAGAGGCGTTTTTCTGCGATACAAAAATAAAAATTCATCCTACCTACAATAGCATCTTCCTTCCGGTCAATTATAAATAAGTATTGCAAGCACCTGCCTACTGCCTGAACTTGTTTTAGTCTTCAAAACCTTGATGGACAAGGATGGTGTGGTTGTTCCTGTACTAAGTGAAAGATTGACTGGTTGTTCTTGTACTAAGTGAAGGATGGTGTGGTTGTTCCTGTACTAAGTGAAGGATGGGGTGGTTGTTCCTGTACCAAGTGAAGGATGGTGTGGTTGTTCCTGTACTAAGTGAAGGATGGTGTGGTTGTTCCTGTACTAAGTGAAGGATGGGGTGGTTGTTCCTGTACCAAGTGAAGGATGGTGTGGTTGTTACTGTACTAAGTGAAGGATGGTGTGGTTGTTACTGTACTAAGTGAAGGATGGGGTGGTTGTTCCTGTACTAAGTGAAGGATAGGCTGGTTGTTTTTGTACTAAGTAATCCCAAAGGGTTCATGGACTTGGCAACAAGAAGTTACAAGACCAGGGGCGTGTCAGTGTTGCACATGACAATGCCAGGGCATTCTTCACAAAACTTCAAAACACACAGAGCCACTGTTAAACTTTTTGTTGACCCTTTCTCCTTCAATGTGGAAAATGACACCCCCACCCCAACATTTTTTGCGCTTCAAATGGAGCTGAGTGAAATTCAGTGCAAGTTTAGGGAGGTGAATGTAAAGACACATAACCATGGACAGTTTAAGAGAACATTGACCGCCACCTTGCCTGAGATTTCAAGGTGCATGTGCCTTTTAGGGAGTACCTATCTGTGTGAAAAGCTCATTTCCACTATGGAATCAAAAGTCAAAGTTCAGGGTCAGTGCCAAACCTAATTATGAGCATCTTCGAGCTATGCCGAGGGCCTCTTTTTCACTCAAGCCAAATGTTGCTCAGCTGTATAAGAAGAAGCGCTGCCAGGTCTCTGGCAACAAAGAGTAGGAGGAAGAAAGTGAAGCCTAGTTCTTGAGAACCCTTAATGTTTTTATTTGATATTTAGAAAGGTTGAGCAGATTGTAACAGTTGCACTTTATTGAATTTGTAATCTCATTTTTTTGGTGTGGAATACTTGTTGTGGTCCAGTGTCACTCAGACTATACCTCCTGTGGTCCAGTCTCACTCAGACTATACCTCCTGTGGTCCAGTGTCACTCAGACTATACCTCCTGTGGTCCAGTGTCACTCAGACTATACCTCCTGTGGTCCAGTGTCACTCAGACTATACATCCTGTGGTCCAGTGTCACTCAGACTATACCTCCTGTGGTCCAGTGTCACTCAGACTATACCTCCTGTGGTCCAGTGTCACTCAGACTATACCTCCTGTGGTCCAGTGTCACTCAGACTATACCTCCTGTGGTCCAGTGTCACTCAGACTATACCTCCTGTGGTCCAGTCTCACTGAGACTCTACCTCCTGTGGTCCAGTCTCACTTAGACTCTACCTCCTGTGGTCCAGTCTCACTTAGACTATACCTCCTGTGGTCCAGTGTCACTTAGACTCTACCTCCTGTGGTCCAGTCTCACTTAGACTCTACCTCCTGTGGTCCAGTCTCACTTAGACTATACCTCCTGTGGTCCAGTGTCACTCAGACTATACCTCCTGTGGTCCAGTCTCACTCAGACTATACCTCCTGTGGTCCAGTGTCACTCAGACTATACCTCCTGTGGTCCAGTGTCACTCAGACTATACCTCCTGTGGTCCAGTCTCACTCAGACTATACCTCCTGTGGTCCAGTGTCACTCAGACTATACCTCCTGTGGTCCAGTCTCACTCAGACTATACCTCCTGTGGTCCAGTGTCACTCAGACTATACCTCCTGTGGTCCAGTCTCACTCAGACTATACCTCCTGTGGTCCAGTGTCACTCAGACTATACCTCCTGTGGTCCAGTGTCACTCAGACTATACCTCCTGTGGTCCAGTGTCACTCAGACTATACCTCCTGTGGTCCAGTGTCACTCAGACTATACCTCCTGTGGTCCAGTGTCACTCAGACTATACCTCCTGTGGTCCAGTGTCACTCAGACTATACCTCCTGTGGTCCAGTGTCACTCAGACTATACCTCCTGTGGTCCAGTGTCACTGAGACTATACCTCCTGTGGTCCAGTGTCACTGAGACTATACCTCCTGTGGTCCAGTGTCACTGAGACTATACCTCCTGTGGTCCAGTGTCACTCAGACTATACCTCCTGTGGTCCAGTGTCACTCAGACTATACCTCCTGTGGTCCAGTGTCACTCAGACTATACCTCCTGTGGTCCAGTGTCACTGAGACTATACCTCCTGTGGTCCAGTGTCACTCAGACTATACCTCCTGTGGTCCAGTGTCACTCGGACTATACCTCCTGTGGTCCAGTGTCACTCAGACTATACCTCCTGTGGTCCAGTGTCACTCAGACTATACCTCCTGTGGTCCAGTGTCACTCAGACTATACCTCCTGTGGTCCAGTGTCACTCAGACTATACCTCCTGTGGTCCAGTGTCACTCAGACTATACCTCCTGTGGTCCAGTGTCACTCAGACTATACCTCCTGTGGTCCAGTGTCACTCAGACTATACCTCCTGTGGTCCAGTGTCACTCAGACTATACCTCCTGTGGTCCAGTGTCACTGAGACTATACCTCCTGTGGTCCAGTGTCACTCAGACTATACCTCCTGTGGTCCAGTGTCACTCAGACTATACCTCCTGTGGTCCAGTGTCACTCAGACTATACCTCCTGTGGTCCAGTGTCACTCAGACTATACCTCCTGTGGTCCAGTGTCACTCAGACTATACCTCCTGTGGTCCAGTGTCACTCAGACTATACCTCCTGTGGTCCAGTGTCACTCAGACTATACCTCCTGTGGTCCAGTGTCACTCAGACTATACCTCCTGTGGTCCAGTGTCACTCAGACTATACCTCCTGTGGTCCAGTGTCACTCAGACTATACCTCCTGTGGTCCAGTGTCACTGAGACTATACCTCCTGTGGTCCAGTGTCACTCAGACTATACCTCCTGTGGTCCAGTGTCACTGAGACTATACCTCCTGTGGTCCAGTGTCACTCAGACTATACCTCCTGTGGTCCAGTGTCACTGAGACTATACCTCCTGTGGTCCAGTGTCACTCAGACTATACCTCCTGTGGTCCAGTGTCACTCAGACTATACCTCCTGTGGTCCAGTGTCACTCAGACTATACCTCCTGTGGTCCAGTATCACTCAGACTATACCTCCTGTGGTCCAGTGTCACTCAGACTATACCTCCTGTGGTCCAGTGTCACTCAGACTATACCTCCTGTGGTCCAGTCTCACTCAGACTATACCTCCTGTGGTCCAGTGTCACTCAGACTATACCTCCTGTGGTCCAGTGTCACTCAGACTATACCTCCTGTGGTCCAGTGTCACTCAGACTATACCTCCTGTGGTCCAGTGTCACTCAGACTATACCTCCTGTGGTCCAGTGTCACTCAGACTATACCTCCTGTGGTCCAGTGTCACTCAGACTATACCTCCTGTGGTCCAGTGTCACTCAGACTATACCTCCTGTGGTCCAGTGTCACTCAGACTATACCTCCTGTGGTCCAGTGTCACTCAGACTATACCTCCTGTGGTCCAGTGTCACTCAGACTATACCTCCTGTGGTCCAGTGTCACTCAGACTATACCTCCTGTGGTCCAGTGTCACTCAGACTATACTTCCTGTGGTCCAGTGTCACTGAGACTATACCTCCTGTGGTCCAGTGTCACTCAGACTATACCTCCTGTGGTCCAGTGTCACTCAGACTATACCTCCTGTGGTCCAGTGTCACTCAGACTATACCTCCTGTGGTCCAGTGTCACTCAGACTCTACCTCCTGTGGTCCAGTGTCACTCAGACTATACCTCCTGTGGTCCAGTGTCACTCAGACTATACCTCCTGTGGTCCAGTGTCACTCAGACTATACCTCCTGTGGTCCAGTGTCACTCAGACTATACCTCCTGTGGTCCAGTGTCACTGAGACTATACCTCCTGTGGTCCAGTGTCACTCAGACTATACCTCCTGTGGTCCAGTGTCACTCAGACTATACCTCCTGTGGTCCAGTGTCACTCAGACTATACCTCCTGTGGTCCAGTGTCACTGAGACTATACCTCCTGTGGTCCAGTGTCACTCAGACTATACCTCCTGTGGTCCAGTGTCACTCAGACTATACCTCCTGTGGTCCAGTCTCACTCAGACTATACCTCCTGTGCTCCAGTGTCAGTCAGACTCTACCTCCTGTGGTCCAGTGTCACTCAGACTATACCTCCTGTGGTCCAGTGTCACTCAGACTATACCTCCTGTGGTCCAGTGTCACTCAGACTATACCTCCTGTGGTCCAGTGTCACTCAGACTATACCTCCTGTGGTCCAGTGTCACTCAGACTATACCTCCTGTGGTCCAGTGTCACTCAGACTATACCTCCTGTGGTCCAGTGTCACTCAGACTATACCTCCTGTGGTCCAGTGTCACTCAGACTATACCTCCTGTGGTCCAGTGTCACTCAGACTATACCTCCTGTGGTCCAGTGTCACTGAGACTATACCTCCTGTGGTCCAGTGTCACTCAGACTATACCTCCTGTGGTCCAGTGTCACTGAGACTATACCTCCTGTGGTCCAGTGTCACTCAGACTATACCTCCTGTGGTCCAGTGTCACTCAGACTATACCTCCTGTGGTCCAGTGTCACTCAGACTATACCTCCTGTGGTCCAGTGTCACTGAGACTATACCTCCTGTGGTCCAGTGTCACTCAGACTATACCTCCTGTGGTCCAGTGTCACTCAGACTATACCTCCTGTGGTCCAGTGTCACTCAGACTATACCTCCTGTGGTCCAGTGTCACTCAGACTATACCTCCTGTGGTCCAGTGTCACTCAGACTATACCTCCTGTGGTCCAGTGTCACTCAGACTATACCTCCTGTGGTCCAGTGTCACTCAGACTATACCTCCTGTGGTCCAGTGTCACTCAGACTATACCTCCTGTGGTCCAGTGTCACTCAGACTATACCTCCTGTGGTCCAGTCTCACTCAGACTCTACCTCCTGTGGTCCAGTGTCACTCAGACTATACCTCCTGTGGTCCAGTGTCACTCAGACTATACCTCCTGTGGTCCAGTGTCACTCAGACTATACTTCCTGTGGTCCAGTGTCACTGAGACTATACCTCCTGTGGTCCAGTGTCACTCAGACTATACCTCCTGTGGTCCAGTGTCACTCAGACTATACCTCCTGTGGTCCAGTGTCACTCAGACTATACCTCCTGTGGTCCAGTGTCACTCAGACTCTACCTCCTGTGGTCCAGTGTCACTCAGACTATACCTCCTGTGGTCCAGTGTCACTCAGACTATACCTCCTGTGGTCCAGTGTCACTCAGACTATACCTCCTGTGGTCCAGTGTCACTCAGACTATACCTCCTGTGGTCCAGTGTCACTGAGACTATACCTCCTGTGGTCCAGTGTCACTCAGACTATACCTCCTGTGGTCCAGTGTCACTCAGACTATACCTCCTGTTGTCCAGTGTCACTCAGACTATACCTCCTGTGGTCCAGTGTCACTGAGACTATACCTCCTGTGGTCCAGTGTCACTCAGACTATACCTCCTGTGGTCCAGTGTCACTCAGACTATACCTCCTGTGGTCCAGTCTCACTCAGACTATACCTCCTGTGCTCCAGTGTCAGTCAGACTCTACCTCCTGTGGTCCAGTGTCACTCAGACTATACCTCCTGTGGTCCAGTGTCACTCAGACTATACCTCCTGTGGTCCAGTGTCACTCAGACTATACCTCCTGTGGTCCAGTGTCACTCAGACTATACCTCCTGTGGTCCAGTGTCACTGAGACTATACCTCCTGTGGTCCAGTGTCACTCAGACTATACCTCCTGTGGTCCAGTGTCACTCAGACTATACCTCCTGTGGTCCAGTGTCACTGAGACTATACCTCCTGTGGTCCAGTGTCACTCAGACTATACCTCCTGTGGTCCAGTGTCACTGAGACTATACCTCCTGTGGTCCAGTGTCACTCAGACTATACCTCCTGTGGTCCAGTGTCACTGAGACTATACCTCCTGTGGTCCAGTGTCACTCAGACTATACCTCCTGTGGTCCAGTGTCACTCAGACTATACCTCCTGTGGTCCAGTGTCACTCAGACTATACCTCCTATGGTCCAGTGTCACTCAGACTATACCTCCTGTGGTCCAGTGTCACTCAGACTATACCTCCTGTGGTCCAGTGTCACTCAGACTATACCTCCTGTGGTCCAGTGTCACTCAGACTATACCTCCTGTGGTCCAGTGTCACTCAGACTATACCTCCTGTGGTCCAGTGTCACTCAGACTATACCTCCTGTGGTCCAGTGTCACTCAGACTATACCTCCTGTGGTCCAGTGTCACTCAGACTATACCTCCTGTGGTCCAGTGTCACTCAGACTATACCTCCTGTGGTCCAGTGTCACTCAGACTATACCTCCTGTGGTCCAGTCTCACTCAGACTCTACCTCCTGTGGTCCAGTGTCACTCAGACTATACCTCCTGTGGTCCAGTGTCACTGAGACTATACCTCCTGTGGTCCAGTGTCACTCAGACTATACCTCCTGTGGTCCAGTGTCACTCAGACTATACCTCCTGTGGTCCAGTGTCACTCAGACTATACCTCCTGTGGTCCAGTGTCACTGAGACTATACCTCCTGTGGTCCAGTGTCACTCAGACTATACCTCCTGTGGTCCAGTGTCACTCAGACTATACCTCCTGTGGTCCAGTGTCACTCAGACTATACCTCCTGTGGTCCAGTGTCACTCAGACTATACCTCCTGTGGTCCAGTGTCACTCAGACTATACCTCCTGTGGTCCAGTGTCACTGAGACTATACCTCCTGTGGTCCAGTGTCACTCAGACTATACCTCCTGTGGTCCAGTGTCACTCAGACTATACCTCCTGTGGTCCAGTGTCACTGAGACTATACCTCCTGTGGTCCAGTGTCACTCAGACTATACCTCCTGTGGTCCAGTGTCACTCAGACTATACCTCCTGTGGTCCAGTGTCACTCAGACTATACCTCCTGTGGTCCAGTGTCACTGAGACTATACCTCCTGTGGTCCAGTGTCACTCAGACTATACCTCCTGTGGTCCAGTGTCACTCAGACTATACCTCCTGTGGTCCAGTGTCACTGAGACTATACCTCCTGTGGTCCAGTGTCACTCAGACTATACCTCCTGTGGTCCAGTGTCACTCAGACTATACCTCCTGTGGTCCAGTGTCACTCAGACTATACCTCCTGTGGTCCAGTGTCACTCAGACTATACCTCCTGTGGTCCAGTGTCACTCAGACTATACCTCCTGTGGTCCAGTGTCACTCAGACTATACCTCCTGTGGTCCAGTCTCACTCAGACTCTACCTCCTGTGGTCCAGTGTCACTCAGACTATACCTCCTGTGGTCCAGTGTCACTCAGACTATACCTCCTGTGGTCCAGTCTCACTTAGACTCTACCTCCTGTGGTCCAGTGTCACTCAGACTATACCTCCTGTGGTCCAGTCTCACTTAGACTCTACCTCCTGTGGTCCAGTCTCACTTAGACTCTACCTCCTGTGGTCCAGTCTCACTTAGACTCTACCTCCTGTGGTCCACGGATAATTTGAGCTTGAGACCCTGGTTTAAAATGAGGGAGAGTTACTCAGTTCGTCAGCCTCACTCAATCGTCCTTGTCTATTTGATCCAATGGCAAGACTTAGTCAAGACAACTAGAAAGACGCCAGGCAAGACTTAGTCAAGACAACTAGAAAGACGCCAGGCAAGACTTAGTCAAGACAACTAGAAAAACGCCAGGCAAGACTTAGTCAAGACAACTAGTAAGACGCCAGGCAAGACTTAGTTAAGAAAACTAGTAAGACGCCAGGCAAGACTTAGTCAAGACAACTAGAAAGACGCCAGGCAAGACTTAGTCAAGACAACTAGTAAGACGCCAGGCAAGACTTAGTCAAGACAACTAGTAAGACGCCAGGCAAGACTTAGTCAAGACAACTAGAAAGACGCCAGGCAAGACTTAGTCAAGACAACTAGAAAGACGCCATGTTGCAGTAGATGCCATGCAGAGTTTTTTAACATTATTTTTATTGATTATTGCTTTGCGTGTGTGTGTGCGTTTCACTGCTCTTCATGCGTTTCACGTCGCAGGAGTTGTAATGACCATCCCAGACGGATCAAATTCAAATGTTCATTGTGTCAATATCCTCATCGGATCAAATATTAAATCTTCATTGTGTCAATATCCTCATCGGATCAAATTTAAATCTTCATTGTGTCAATATCCTCATGGGATCAAATTCAAATGTTCATTGTGTCAATATCCTCATCGGATCAAATTCAAATGTTCTTTGTGTCAATATCCTCATCGGATCAAATTCAAATTTCATTGTGTCAATATCCTCATCGGATCAAATTCAAATGTTCATTGTGTCAATATACTCATCGGATCAAATTCAAATGTTCATTGTGTCAATTTCTTCATCGGATCAAATTCTCTGAAGCACTGGTCCTGAAAACAATTTCACTGATTGAAAGCTCAATAAGTGTTTAGTGGATTGATTGATTGAATACTTATAAATCACTTGTATCAATGCTACTTTAGCATGCTCACAGCGCTCTGATGTTATTAAATATATTTAAAGAAAAAATTCTTTAAATGTCTCTTCAATGATTTTTTTAATCATTTTCAATTTCCCTCAAAGATTGAGGCAAACTGTTCCATAAGTTTGGCGCTATCGCTTCAAAAGAGCGCACTCCGTATGACTTCTTTCTGTGTCCATCCACACTGGGAACTCTCAGTAAGGAATGTGTTGAAAACCGCAGGTTCTTTAAGGATACGTGCTTAGAAATCAGTTCTTTAAGATATTCAGGTGCATAGCCTTCTATAACAGCTGTACGCCAGGGACAGAATTTTGTGGTCAATGCGCTCACAATGGGATTACTTAGTACAGGAAACCAATGGAGATCTCTGTATAGTGTGTAGTGTTTAGTGTATATGTAAGTGACCGGAAATATTGTAATCTCATTGACTACCTTGGTCTTCCCATTATGTTAGTAGTAGAATGACTTCGTGCGCACTATGTCTGAAACCTATATATAACGCAGTTAATCATAAGGGACACTGAAGTCTTCGACCGCAGAGAACCCTTTTCTTTGAAGGAAACCATTCAACCACGATATTGGCCCCACTCTCCCAGACTGGAAAACCTATTACAAAAATATCACATCCCCCCCTCCACCCCAACCCGTCGTTTTCTCGTCAATTATTTTCTTGGAATATCTCGGAATCGAAAAAAGATGGGAACAAGTTTAGAAATCCACGTAATATGAGACCGGGGGGGGGGGGTGCTGCTAGAGGTCCTGGGGTGTGCGTGGGGAGGTGTAAAAATAGGAAATTAATGAATGGGAACCTCACGAACCCTAACATTTTTCTAAAAGTGTCCAATCTCCCCTCCATCGCAATCCATACACATAGCCACACAGACACACACAGCCACACACAGCCACACACAGACGCACACAGACACACACAGACACACACAGCCAGTTGTTATCTTCATTACTTCCTTCCCATCTCCCGTTTAATGTTGACACAGTGTTTGCCCAGGTGATTGATTTTGTGCTTTTATCGATCTTTTTCACGTAATGCATCAAAATTATTCTTTACACTTAAAAAAAAACATATACCGCCACTGACCTCTCCCTCCTCCTACTGCTCCATCCATTAACTACTCCCTTCATCCACTACTCCAACCATTAACTACTCCATCCACTGCTCCATACATTAACTACTTCCTTCATCCACTACTCCATCCATTAAATAATCTCTTTATCCACTACTCCCTGCATCTACTACTCCATCCACTGCTCCATCCATGAACTACTCCCTTTATCCAATAATCCGTACATATAATGCTCCTTCATCCATCAACCACACCCTTCATCCAATACTCGCTACATATACTACTCCCATCATCCACTACTCCTTTCATCAACCACTCCCTTCATCCACTATTATATACTTTAAGGCTGCGACTATTCGCACCCTGGTACCAGAAGTGAGAGGTTGGGATTAAAAAACTATTTAAAATATTATTCTTGGGTTTGTAAGACAAAATTTGGTATCAAATGAAAGATAATTGAATAGACTATACCGTTGTAACCTACTTCTTCAGTTTAACTAAAATTAACTACCACAAATGACATCCGAATAGCATTGAGTCTAATGTGACCCGGGTGCGAATGGCAATGCTGCGTGTCCGGGTCCATTTTGAATAGCCACTTCAAATAGCCACTTCGATACTTTAACCACTACCTTTATATATTACTCCCTTCATCCACTACTCCCGTCATCAACTACTCCGTCAATACACTTTTCCATCCATTAACTACTACATTCATCCACTACCCCTTTCATCCAATACTTCTCTCATCAACTACTCCTCCATCCACTACTTTCTTCATCCACTTCTCTAATATCCACTTCTCTCTTATCCACGTCTCTCCAATACACTTCTTTCCTATCCACTTTTCGTCCCATTCACATCTCCCTCAAACACATCTCCCCCATACATTTTTCCCCATAACTATTCCTTCCATCCACAACCCCCTTCCAATTCTTCCCAACCTACGACATCTCACCCACATCTTCATCTCGCCTCACACCCGCCACTCTCCACCAACTGCCCCATCGACAAGTTGTCATGTGTCAATGCGTTTCCCCGTCAGTGCACACAGAAGCAGCTGTCAGGGTGACTGACATTCAATCGCTTCTTAATCCCTTAACTCTTCCAAACGTGTACATACAAAATTTTAATTCTTTAATTTTTCTTTTACTGTATTCAAAGTGAAAAACTATATAACAACAAGTCTTATACTGCTAACTTTAATCTCATTTAAAAATGACTTTATAAGAAAAGGATTCTTTTTAAAAAATAAAAAAATTGACGAGACTTGATAGAGTTATTGATTACTTCTCAGCATCGTTGAGTTCAGAGGGAAAATACAATTTAATTTTTTTTTCAAAATCCTTTACATCAAGCGTGTTACATAAAAACTGCTGGCCATGTTAAGATGAAGCCATGCTTCTCATCAGGACCTGTATCTCGGTTTACGTGCGACTTAGCTGCGCTGGCGGACATACAGGTCTAACGCCATCACCAGGGAAACAGACCTTTTGTCCGCCAAGAACTGGTTTAATGTCGAAGAGCATTCATCCATTCTAACTTTACAGAGAGGAGACGGAAGTGGATTAGAGAAGAAATATTGTTAAAAAAAGCATTGCCCCAATTTAACGTCACAGCAGGGGTCGCCGCCCTTTGGCCGTATACAATTGGTCTCTGGGGTTATCTCCTACTTTTCAAATTACGACGATCAGAGTGATTGAACCTGAGCTGCTCCATAAGATGTCAGTGTATCTTCTTTTTTAGAAATGAAAAAGTGGGCCTTTTGAAAGTTGACTAGGAATAGATTTCTAGACAATAAATTAAATACATTTGTTCTTCATTAAGAAAAGATTATGACGGTCAACAGAATGACTTACGGTAAGCAGAAAGCTTGTAGCCGGCCGTAGGTTGCGCACTACTTATCTACAGCAAGGTTCCTGTGAACAAAGTCCCACCTTAAAAAGTTTCTTGTAGTTTATAAACTCACTGACCCGACACGTTCTATACTTTAAACTTGGCGCTCGCACTGAAAGGGTGCATTTAATGAAATAGTTTATTTCGCAACAAAAAGCTTAGGTGCTACTAAAAAAAAATAATTGAAGACTCGCTTTCTTAAGTAATTGAAACTTCTGAACATTTAATAAGCGGAAATAGATATGAAGGACAAACCAATCTGTGTTGGAGGGTAGTGAAGATACAGTTGCAGAGAACTATAACTATTACGTCATGAGCCGTACAATTTTTTAATTTGGGAGGTCAATATCGTTTTTAGGCAGACCAGTTACGATGATGGTTCGAGGCTATTTGAAACGCATAGGAACGGAGCTCCTGAACTTCTGTGTGCAAAGAAATAAATATTTATTAATTTAAGGGTTAAGGGGGTCTTGGGTGAGCTCCCACACACTTACCCCTCCTTAACATCCAAGGTCATAGGTAGAGGGGACTTAGAGGGTATTTTCGACCCGATTAATATACTTTAATAATCCTATCAATTTGCTCTATACCTTCAAGTTTTCGTTAATTAGGAGAGAAATGGAAATACGATATGCCAGGCTTGTTAACATCTATCACACAAAATAGTGCCAGGCTTGTTAACATCTATCACACAATAGATCTATCAGCTTAAGTTAACATCTATCACACAAATCAATAAAAACAAGCACAACTGGTTCAGTGATTAAGTCAGAGTAAAATTGATTCCATTAATGTCGTCCATGTTTATTTATCACATAAAACCATTCATGAATGGGAAATGCTTTAGACAGGTCGATGATTTAGACAGGTCGATGATTTAGACAGGTCGATGATTTAGACAGGTCGATGACTTACAGGTCGATGATTTAGACAGGTCGATGACTTACAGGTCGATGACTTAGACAGGTCGATGACTTACAGGTCGATGATTTAGACAGGTCGATGATTTAGACAGGTCGATGATTTAGACAGGTCGATGACTTACAGGTCGATGATTTAGACAGGTCGATGATTTAGACAGGTCGATGATTTAGACAGGTCGATGACTTAGACAGGTCGATGACTTAGACAGGTCGATGATTTACAGGTCGATGATTTAGACAGGTCGATGACTTAGACAGGTCGATGACTTAGACAGGTCGATGACTTACAGGTCGATGATTTAGACAGGTCGATGATTTAGACAGGTCGATGATTTAGACAGGTCGATGACTTACAGGTCGATGATTTAGACAGGTCGATGATTTAGACAGGTCGATGATTTAGACAGGTCGATGATTTAGACAGGTCGATGACTTAGACAGGTCGATGACTTAGACAGGTCGATGATTTAGACAGGTCGATGATTTAGACAGGTCGATGACTTACAGGTCGATGATTTAGACAGGTCGATGATTTAGACAGGTCTATGATTTAGACAGGTCGATGATTTAGACAGGTCGATGATTTAGACAGGTCGATGACTTACAGGTCGATGATTTAGACAGGTCGATGACTTAGACAGGTCGATGATTTAAACAGACTCTGGGGTAAATAAGGTGTCATGAAAATGCGCCCACCCATCGAATGGAATTGACATTTAAAATGTGGATTTTAACAATAATTATTATAGCCTGTGTGTTGACCTAGTTTTTGTTCAGCGTAGAGCTGTAGCGCCCACCACTTATCTCCCTCAATTGTGTGTTTGATATTGACGTCATCGATTGAATGAGTAGGGTCCTACCATTACCCACCCAGCCCTTGATGGGGGAATAGGTTGTTTACCTTCTAATTTGTTCTAAAGAAAATTATCGGGTAATCTTATTTTTAGAATTTCTTTCCTGAAAGGCTCTGGCTCACTCCTTATAAATAATCTGACAGCTTACCCAGCCGGAAGAGGTTTGCTAGATTTCCGTGATTCGTCACACATTACAAGACTTATGGGAGCCTGGCAATATGTTATTCTTTCTGTGTGTGTTTATACATTCAATATTTGTAACTTTCGAGGAATATGTATAATTTTCTATTTATTTGATTTTGCATTTCTATTTTACAAAATATAATATAATCAAATTTAATATTGATAATATCACTAGCTTTGGAATCATTGTTCGTTGTATGCTGGTTTTCAATCCTGCGTTACATATTGTTCGTCTAGCGAACCAAATATTAAAACACATTAAATTTGCAAAATCCTATAAAGCAGGTGAAGGCTACTAGTTATAGAATGCTCTTGTCATAGCATCCACCCAGCAGTTTGTTATGGATGAGTTCCACCAGTGCCCACATTTTAAATGACATCTCCTTAACACTTGTGATGTATGGGCATGTAACTATAGCATGGCACTGTAAACGGTGCGGATATAAAAATAACATCTCACAATGAACGGTGGCCATTTTACTTTTACCTTTCAGTACAGAAGTTAAACAACCATTTTTATTATAAAATTATTACATTAATATTGCACGTAGTCATTTACTTTTTAAACCAATGACTCCACTGACTCCAATGCATCCACTGACTCCAATGACTTCAATGACTCTACTGACTCCGATGAATCCACTGACTCATATAGGGTCCACTGACTCCAATGACTCTACTGACTTCAATGAATCCTCTGACTCTAATGACTCCACTGACTGCACTGACTGAGAGACAAAAGTTTGTCAGTCTATTTGTATTTGGAAAGACGTCATCAAACTACCTTTGATGTATTCGTACAGTTACAACCATGTGATAGTTATAGAATTTTGAAGTGTACAGTTTGTACATTCCACCATCCCCTTCCAACACACAGCTCTCCCCCCCCCCCCCTCGCCCAACATACACACACGCACTTCCTAGGATAAAACATGGAATCGACCACAAACCCATCTCCCATATCTTCCAGCTAGATTACTCCCGACAAACAAAAACTCTGGGCATTAATAATTAACTCATCTGGTGTTTTTGATCCACCCCTGTGGGGTTAATTGATCCCAGCGCTGTGCACATCCCTATTTGGACGCGGGTCACTGGTTCAGACACGGGCATGAACTCACTTCAGTTATGCTGTCATTGTTGCGTGACTTACCTTTCCCTTTCCTTTTCATGTCATGTTATGTTTGTGCTGCGCCTCGCGCATACATAAATACAACAACACTGACTCGTGGTGCTTTTTTTTAATTTGTGTGGATTTTATTGTTAGTAACAATAAAAATATCGTCCAAAGTTACAAAAGTGTTTAATTAAAATATATACTTTTTTTTTGTGTGTTTAAATCTCAACTATTCACGATCATCACCACCTTAATATATGCATGACATGATCTGATACACGTTCTTAATTTACTTTGAAATGTTAATACTCCAAGTTGGTTGTGAACATAGCACGGGAGCATGTGCGGCAGTGTGTACAGTGTGTACAATGGGTACAGTGGGTACATAGTGATACATTCGTTGTTGGTCCCAAGTTGTCCCTTATAACCTTTCAACTAATTAACGTATACTGTTATGTATTCCAGCATACAAAGGTTCCTGCGTCATATGTCAAAAGTGCCATGTTTGAAATAATCGTCTCAAGGCATTCTTTTATTCTACCACAACACTTGATAAAGAGAACATTATTACAATGATATTTACACTGCTTACCTTAATAAGATCTTTTATGTTCCGGGCGAGATCTTTTATGTTCCGGGCGAGATCTTTTATTTTCCGGGCGAGATCTTTTATGTTCCAGGCGAGATCTTTTATGTTCCGGGCGAGATCTTTTATGTTCCGGGCGAGATCTTTTATGTTCCGGGTGAGATCTTTTATGTTCCGGGCGAGATCTTTTATGTTCCGGGCGAGATCTTTTATGTTCCGGGCGAGATCTTTTATGTTCCGGGCGAGATCTTTTATGTTCCGGGCGAGATCTTTTATGTTCCGGGCGAGATCTTTTATTTTCCGGGCGAGACCTTTTATGTTCCGGGCGAGATCTTTTATGTTCCGGGCGAGATCTTTTATGTTCCGGGCGAGATCTTTTATGTTCCGGGCGAGATCTTTTATGTTCCGGGCGAGATCTTTTATGTTCCGGGCGAGCTGGTTCAATAAACAAAGTAAATGATACAACAGAAAAAAAAAACTACCTTTGTCGTATCTAGTATGTAAGAAAAAGTTTATAATTATTATGGAAATTGAAGAAAAGTTGAACACAAATCATTGGGAAACTTACTAAACCATTGTTACTGGTATTTTTTATAATGGTAGAGTTTATAAAACATTTTTTTTTAATCTCAGTACACAATAACGTAATTGTGTTGCCCATTGAATTAAACACGGGTAGGAACATCGAGAACAGTAAAAGAACAGTAAAGATAAAAACTAAGTACAAACAAAACAAAAAATCCACAAACACACAAATCCAGACAACATCCATAGAACGAACAATAACAACGAGGAAAAAACAAAACAAATCAACACTAGAAACTCTGTCGTACAACGCACCGCTATCTGAAAACAAGGGCAATTAAATTAATGTACTGGCAGCATCCTCTGTGAGCTCCCCTTGGTCACCATTTTCTGCCCCTCGGGGAAGCAGGATTTCTGTAGTGCTTCTTTTTATAAACACTTTATGATTCCAAGTCTGGACTCATTGTACTCCATCAAGACCAAGTCTGTACTCATTGTACCCCATCAAGACCAAGTCTGTACTCGTTGTACCCTATCAAGACCAAGTATGTACTCTTTGTACCCATCACGACCAAGTATGTACTCATTGTACCCCATCAAGACCAAGTCTGGACTCATTGTACCCCATCAAGACCAAGTCTGGACTCATTGTACCCCATCAAGATCAACTATGTACTCATTGTACCCATCAAGATCAAGTCTGAACTAATTGTACCCATCAAGATCAAGTCTGAACTCATTGTACCCCATCAAGACCAAGTCTGTACTCATTGTACCCCATCAAGACCAAGTCTAAATAGTTTGTTGTCATAAAATTCACGTTACATAAAAATCATTTCTTAGCGCGCCCGGCCCACGTGGTGCTGCGGTAAGTGGTTGGTCTCATAAACCATCAATTACCGTGGTAACTCTGCGCCCTTGGTCGCCCCTCACAACTTCAGCAATGGGCCAATGGCCAGAAGAACATACTCATAAACCCTGAACTTCTGCTTGCTATTTGTATAGGGGAAAGTGCTGACCTAAAAAACCTCAGCCACAGAAGACAAATTAAACCAGATGGCAGTCGATTTTGCTTGGGGCACAAATCAGCAGTCTCCACCGTCACAATAACAAACATGTACATTCCCGGTGTTCAAACATTAACAACTATAAAAGAATGATATAACGGCTATTTCAATTAAAGAATTCTTCCTCTGATTCTACGTGAAATTTGTAGGATCAACCGGGCGGAGATTTTCAACAGGGTACCGAGGCCGAGTATTGGAACTTACTATTTGCCGAATCCGAGTACGAACCGGGTATTATTTGTTCCTTATACTAAGCTAACAAATTATGCATCACGAAGATTAATCTTCTTATGAAGAAATATGAATCTGGCTAACATTGGAGTGATGCTTTTTTAATTTTATTTTTAATTTTATATTTGGTTGAAGAGGTTGATGTGGATTGAACTCCGATCCACAAGTTTGAAATTAACGCAGCTCAGACCGCACATCTATCCAGTCATCCAGCCACCGACCATATAGCCATCCAGCCACCCAGCCGCACAGACACTGACCGCATAGCCATCCAGCCAACGACCGCACAACCATCAAGTCACACAGCCATCCAGCCACACAACCATCCAGCCACACAACCATCCAGCCATCCCGTGACACAACCATCCAGCCACAAAGCCACCCAGCCATCCAGGCACTAACCACACATCCTTCCAGCCACATAGCCAGCCCACAACACAGCCATCCAGTCAAAAACCATCCAGCCACACAGCTAGAAAACCGCACAGCCATCAAGCCATGCAGCCAAGCTGCCATCCAGCCACCGATACGCACGTTAACTGAATATCTAAAAAAAATTATTATTTTCAAATTTGTGCAAGGTTATTTTCCGAGGCCACTACTGGAAAAAAAAAAGTTACTTGGTCGGGGCGAATGTCCGAGACGCGATTTCCGGTTGTTCACTAAAAATTTACATCCATGATCCAGGGCCGTTACCGTAAATTAAGCTGTATCTTCATTTTTTGCGAGAGATCCTAAATAGATAAGTACTGCAAATTTAAAAATACTCAGCAAATCATTTCAGTAAAAAGAATAAACATCCCAAAACACGGATACTTGGAATAATCAGAGCGTGACATCCATCATGCTCAATTAAATGCTTTAATTGAATGTTCATGCTTAAATATAGAGTATGTGTATTGCGTAAGCGCAGTGCAATTAATTTCTTAGCCTTAGAATCAATTATTCAATTATTGTATCAACTGCGTGGCCTTAAGCCCGGATAACACGATGTCGCGAGGCTTCGATTCTGTTCTGCGAGAATGATGATGACACTCTGTGGCCATCAACGTGTTACTAAGTCTCTTATTGACAGCTCTTACTGACAGCTCTTACTGACAGCTCTTATTGTCAGCTCTTATTGACAGCAGGTGTCAGCGGATAAATCCTCCCCTAACAGCCCTCGAAATTGCTCTTCGCATAGCTCGGGCGCATGATGTGTTTAGGACAATCGTTCCTATGCCAGGCGTCTCATTTGGTTTGATAATCCACATTTCTGATGACGAATTATGCATTAACCAGTGGTCACCAACAGGAGACACATGCGGCCTTTTCGAAGGAATAGATATGTCTCTTTTTTTAAACACATCTTTTATAGTCACTTCGCTTTTGTTCGTGGGACAGACTGACTGGCAGGGTGGTAAAAGCCTGAAACAGCTAATTGGCCTACTTCCCGTCAAGCTATCGAGCTGAAACCTGGCACATAGACTCGTTGCTGATGACAACACATTCTTTCACATTTTCAGCCTCAATCCATACCCAGACCTCCTAAAATCATTTTCCCCCTGTTTTTCAAGGGAAAGATAACATGAAATTCTCGATAACTGCGCTAAATGAGATTCTTAAAACAAAAATCGCAACTGCGTTTGGTGAGTAATATTTTATTTTCTGTTTTCTGAAATATTGAGTGAAATTAATTTGCTGTGTACAAGTGGGTGGGTCATTAGGATATGAATATAATTCTGAAGCGTGAAAAAATGTGCGGTTGCGAGCCTGGGGGGGGGGGGGGGGGGAGCGCTAATTCTGATTCATAGTGCGTTACTTAAATGCGTGTTTTGTCATATTTTTTAGCCCTTACCCTCCTCCCCCCCAGTTGCTCGATATTACATTTTATAAAGGATTTTTACAAACAAGTTTGTTTTTAGTTGTTGTTAAATTAACTTAATTTTACTTATTCATTCTGCTCGAAAGCTTGGCAGTTGTCTCCCCCTTTCTGTTTACATATTTCATTTTTTAGTCAATTTAAAATAATGATTGGCTTTATAATTAGAACAGTGCTGCTCACAATTGTGGTCAGCAGACCAGCATCCACCTGTAACACCAGGCCGCAGAGTCTGAGACGCCTTAAAGGCTAAAGACTGAAAAGAAATTAATAGGTTTGACGACACTCCATCATGTTGCCGTGTTGATAATTGCTGCCGACCCGTCTAACTGAAACGTTTGAGAAGCTCTGGATTAGGCACAACGAATGACAGCTGCTGCATTAATTGAACCGCTGTAACAGAATTGCATGAGTCAGGCGAGTAGGAGGAACATTTAGTGTTGTTGTTTGACGTCTACCTTTTTCTACCAAAGTTAAGAATGACCCAAGCAAAAGTTAATATATGACCCAAGCAAAAGTTAATATATGACCCAAGCAAAAGTTCATATATGACCCAAGCAAAAGTTCATATATGACCCAAGCAAAAGTTCATATATGACCCAAGCAAAAGTTCATATATGACCCAAGCAAAAGTTCATATATGACCCAAGCAAAAGTTCATATATGACCCAAGCAAAAGTTCATATCTGACCCAAGCAAACCCCCAAATTCAAAGTAAGGTATTGCTAGGGTTTGGCAATGTGGCGGAGTGGTTTTGTGTTGGCTGTCATGCGGCCAAAGGTTGGCAGAAGTCTGAACAGGGTTGGTAGGAGTGCAGAAAGGGGTTGTCCTATGTGTGGAGAGCAGGTGGCAGTGGTTTGGCCAGGGTTTGGCAGTGTTGTGTCCAGGGTTTGGCAGTGTTGTGGCCAGGGTTCGGCAGTGTTGTGGCCAGGTGTTGGCAGTGTTGTGGTCAGGGTTTGGCAGTGTTGTGGCTAGGGTTTGGCAGTGTTGTGGCCAGGTGTTGGCAGTGTTGTGGCCAGGGTTTGGCGGTGTTGTGGCCAGGGTTTGGCAGTGTTTGGCCAGTGGTTGGCAGGGTTGTGGCCAGGGGTTGGCAGTGTTGTGGCCAGGGGTAGGCAGTGTTGTGATCAGGGGTAGGCAGTGTTGTGGCCAGGGTTTAGCAGTGTTGTGGCCAGGGTTTGGCAGTGTTTTGGCCAGTGGTTGGCAGGGTTGTGGCCTGGGGTTGACAGTGTGTGGCCAGGGGTTGGCAGTGTTGTGGCCAGGGGACGACAGAGTTGTGGCCAGGGGTTGGCAGTGTTGTAGCCAGGGATTGGCAATGTTGTGGCCAGGGGTTGGCAGTGTTATGGCCAGGGGTTGGCAGTATTGTGGCTAGGGGTTGACAAGGGCGTACTTTGGCTAGGGGTTGTCAGGGGAAGTAACTTGGCTCAAACCTATTACAAGGATGTTTAATTATTACAAAAACATAATCTAGCTAAAATGAGAGTGGTTTGTGTAGTTCTATTGTCAAAAATCATCTTGCATCAGATAATATGACAATTAAATACATTCTTCTAATGTGCCCAGTCCTATTCGATAAATCGAGAGAATAATTAACCTCATTATGCAGATATGAACCACACGACAAATTAGCCAAGTCCAGCTGTCATTTTTATGTAGGGGATCTGAGCGGGGGATAACTCTCATGGCTTCACGGGATAAGTTAACCACTAGAAATGAACCAACAAAGAGATATCAATTATTGTTTTCATTGCCATACATGACATTTTGTTTCCACATTATATTTTTCTTTTTTAAACTGGAATTTACGTGTGGCGTAATAATTTAAAATAATAACAAGATAGTAGAAAATAGTGACTGTCGTGGTTGATCTAAGAATCTCTTGCGTACAGTTTGAGAATCATCTACAAATAGGCTCAACTTCGCCATAGCAATGTAATTTTTATCAAAAGGAAAACTATTTAAATATTATACAAGAGGGGCAAAATGAACTCATGACTGTATAGAGAATTATTTTCCCGTTTCAGACACAACACACTGATGCATACCGTGCAAGCCGTGATTATTTCATTAGAGTTTAAAGGTAACTACACTTGTCAATCTATTTGCAATTAGTATAATGTCACTTGACACTACTGCATATTAACAGAGCAACACAAATAACACAGCCACCAGGATAACGAGGTCTAGTGTTAGAGCGTTGGGACGGTGTGCGGTATGATTGTAATCGAGCGTAATATTTGTTGGAATCGGACTCGTATTAAAATATGAAATAAAAAAAAAAAAACTTAAAGAAAAATCCACGAATAATTAATGAGTGTCCGAATCTGAAATTTTATGTCTGAAATATAGATTATTCAATCTGTCACCGTGACGCATGCTGGAGTAGGATCCGGAGTTGGTTTTCCTGAGATCGATGCATACAATTTTTGAAGTACAATGACCGGGTAAAACATTTTAGAAATATTTGTTTGGGGGTCCATGTAAGTGTCTTGGATCTTGGTAAAATCACGAGATAATTTATTAGGGCTGTGTGTTGTGTTGGTGTGTGTGGAGGTGTGGGGGCTTGGGTGTGTGGGTTTGTGTTGGGGTTTATGTGTGGATGTGTGGGTGTGTGGGGGGTGGAAAGGGGGAGGAGGGGGGTGTCCTTCCCGGATCACCGATCAACCGTCCATTTTGTTCACATCCAATCTCATTAATCATTCATCTCTGTCTTCATCCGCACACATCATTCAAAATGATTTTGACAGACCCTGGAAACACAAATCTGATCCACTTCATCCTCTGCGTCATTTTTGTCATTGTAAAAGAAGTGATACGTCTGACAATTTAACGCTAGCCCTTGTTTTCTTCTAAATCTTGCGGCAATCAATACATATATGAATTCTTCGTGGTTGTTGGAAAGTATACGAATTTTGTTTAGTTTGAATATTTTTTTTATGTGCCTCAACATGGATACAACTCTCAGCCTTCTTTAAGTTTAATACCATTAGTCTTACACCATAACTCAATAAATCAGTGTACAATATCACCTTCACCACGGCATCCACCATCAGCAACACCAACACCACCAACAACATATCTATCAACAACACCACATCAACAAGACCACCAACAGCAAAACCACCACCAACAACACCACCGTCAACAACAGCACCACCATCAACAACACCATCAACAACACCACCATTAACAACATCACCATTAACAACACCACCATTAACAACACCACCATCAACAATACCATCATCAACCACACCACCGTTAACAACATCATTATCAACAATGCCACCACCAAAAACACCACCATTAAAACACCGCCACTAAAACACCGCCATCAACAACACCACCGCCAACAACATCAACATTACGACTACTACCAATGATAAACTGAGTCCTTCTAAATCTCGTAACCGATTTGCCTTAGGAAATAATCTAAAAGTATAAGTGTTATTTATGTTATCAACAGTTATATTTCCCCTGGTTGTAGATTTTCGATGAAATATTTGACCATTATTTTGTGGGCTAATATAACTTGATAAAAACAACATACATCCTATTTTGGCTATAGAACCGTGGTGGGCTATCGCAATCATAGATCTTTGGCGAAAGGATATCTAAAGAATGATAAATTGGGTTTTGCGCATGATAAAAAAATAAAGTACATATTTTATGTATAATTAAAATTATACTCACATTATCAAAGCTTTTCAAAATGTCGTTATATTTAATAAGCGTCCGGTAAGGCGAGCAAGCTATTTATGTACACGATTAGAATGGAATTTTCAATGAAGCTGACCTACTTTATCATGCAAAGTCCAGCAAACATTTATCGTTTAAAAAATACAAATTATTTTCATTGTTTGAATCAAGTATGTGCCGTGAATCAGCCTTCACTACAATGGGATTCATCGCATCCAAATTCAGATCGTGAATTGTTCATGTGATTTTAGAGGCAGCTATGAGGTTTACCTAAGAGTACAAGAACACATTAGTGCAGCTTGTTCAAAAATTCGGTTATTTCGAATTTCGTATTCATTTCTGACTAAACATGATTAAACAGATTATTTCTTCATTCAGTAAATAGTAGTTCATGATGTATATATGGTGTGTGTGGCTGTTTGAATACAGGTTTCTACACTTCCTACAGAATCTCATTTCTTGAGGCGATTTACTTACTTTTTATGTTCAATGTGTACATAAAAAGTTCATAATTCTTATCTGAAACCAACTCAGAGACGTAACCCCTGCCCAGGATCCCAAAGACCCCAAATGGTGCTGCTGTGACTGTTTCCGGCATTGACGGTCAAAGTGCCATAGCGTTACGCAAGTTTCACTGTTGCGAGTTTAATTTTAAAGCATTACCCAAGTTTACTTTTGAACGTTATGGAATTCGATGCCAAATTTCTGCAAGATAAGTCTTTTTTTGGAAAGTGCATTTGTTCTGTGTCCGGAAGAAGGCTTTTGGTCGATACTTTTTCCTCAAACAATCACATACTCCTTACAAATTTTAAAAAGTTGAACATATGCAGTCTTCTCGGAATAACCTTTCCTTAAACTTTTAGGACATCTCAAAGCAATCTCTTCTAACAAAAACATTTTAGCTGTAAAGGTAATTTCTTCTAACATAACTGGGATGTAATGGGGGGAAAAGCGTTAATTGCATATTTTCTTTTTTTTTATAATAGGACAAACACATTTCACTCATTCGAAGGTAAGTTTAAAAAACGTATCTAAAATTGTCATCAAAGTCAAGTTTACTTGACCGAGGAAATCATGTACCCGACACGTTTGTGATTGTGTTTTGTTCCCATGAAGGTTTTAACATCGACACTTCATCATATGACTTTGTGTCCACAGTTTGATTGCAGGACTCATCGCCCGTCCCCCGGGGCCACCTTTTGTTTCCTCAATTAAAGGCCTCAGATTAAAGCATTTAAAGTCTCAATCAGGTTTTTATCTGGATCGTCCTATTTACAGCAGTATCTGTGTTAGATATACGCAGCATCTGTGTTAGATATACAGCAGTATCTGTGTTAGATACACAACAGTATCTGTGTTAGATATACAACAGTATCTGTGTTAGATGTACAACAGTATCTGTGTTAGATATACAGCAGTATCTGTGTTAGATATACAGCAGTATCTGTGTTAGATACACAACAGTATCTGTGTTAGATGTAAACAGTATCTATGATGGATGTACAACAAATCTGTGTTGCATATACAACAGTGTCTGTGTTAGATATACAGCAGATTTTGTAAAATATACAACAGTGTCTGTGTTAGATGTACAACAGTATCTGTGATGGATATACACAAGTATCTGTGTTGGATATACAACAGTGTCTGTGTTAGATATACAGGCGAATGCTTGTACAAAGCACATTTTACTGATGGTACGCTATGAGAGCACGTTAGATTAGACTTTAGGAAGAGCTCCGATAAATTCTCACAGTCGTTTTAGTAATACACCCCCAACACCCCCACCCTCACTGTGGAAAAGACGTCTTCTTCTTTCCATATGGCTAGATGAATTGTGAGAGTACATGGTGAAAGTGGTTGACAATCAAATTGTACCCTGTACCAAAGTGAAAAGAGACAAAACTTTGTAGCAGTCACTCTTACCTTGATTATGGAAGGACTAAAGGCGGAGATTCTCTCTATCACCTTTTTGTTACGCATGAACTGGTCGTTGTGACATTCTGGTCGAATTTGATGGAAGATTAGAGACGATGGCACGGGATTGCGTAGTTGTGACATTTCCAAAAGTCTGGTTTCCAGGACGATCTTTTTTTAGCCTTACATGTGGTCTTTTAAGGCGATCTGTTGTTAGACTTACCATGTTGTAGTTAAGATGATCAGAACTTATTTGGACTGGCTATCAAACGTTTGGATTTCACCAACAAAAACAACTTTAACCTTACAATTTAAGTTTTAACCATACAATTTGACCGTGCAATTTGACCGTACAATTTGACCGTACAATTTGACCGTATAGTTTGACCATACAATTTGACCGTACAATTTGACCGTACAATTTGACCGTACAGTTTGACCGTACAGTTTGACCGTACATTTTGACCGTACAATTTGACCGTACAGTTTGACCGTACAGTTTGACCGTACAGTTTGACCCTACAGTTTGACCGTACAATTTGACCGTACCATTTGACCACAAAATTTGACCTATCCTCAACGAGGTCCGACAACTCTTTTCAAACGAATATGCAACGCTTAACCCCGTGACGTCACATAAATTGTTGACATACAGGTGAATGCTTGAGATGTATCAGTTTTAAAATAGACTTTCAAAAACTACATTTTCAAATGTTGTAAAGGAAATATCTGCACAGCAGACTGGTGATAGCTTCTATTGTATCGGGTGGTGTGTGGAGACTGGGTTGGTGTCTGTAGACTTGATCTGGGGATAGCTACTATTGTATCGGGCGGTGTCTGGAGACTTGGTTGGTGTCTGGAGACTGGGTTGGTGTCTGGAGACTGGGTTGGTGTCTGGAGACTGGGTTGGTGTCTGGCGACTGGGTTGGTGTCTATAAACTTGATCTTAATTGGGCGGTGTCTGTAGACTGGGTTGGTGTTTGTAGACTGGGTTGGTGATTGTAGACTGGGGGTTGTCTGTGTAGACTGGGGTGGTAGAAAGATATCGCCATTCAAATAAAGGCATTCCATTGGCTAAATTTTCGTAAGAGGCTTTTTTCCCTTTGTCATATATCCAAGTTCAAGTATGCCATTGATCTCCAATATATGTCCAAGTGCAAGTATGCCATGGATCTCCAAATCACCTGATGAGATGATCTAATCGATAACGTCTGTGACGTATTTCAATCTACAATCCAGACACATAAAACATTTGTGGGGGGTACTCATCAGAATAGCTAAGTAAACGCTAAGTGTCCCTCTAAGAATGCGCGTCCGTGCGCTCGCACGTGCAATAAGTAAGAACCTTCCACGCAACAATTTGTTATGTCAAGCATTAAAATCACGCATTTAAACAAACAAAAAGAGTAACTATTATTATAATCTGCTTAATTTGTCGTCCAATTACTTATTATTACGGACCGTTATTGATGGAGAATTTAATCTCTGTTGTTTTGTCTAGGGCTCGTTTTAGAAACAGTCCATAATAAAGGACGATACCAAAGGTTAAAAATAATAACAAATAAAACGACAATTAAGGCCAGAGCTAATTACAATTAATAACTTTTTAATTTGTGAACTTCAATTAAATAATAACAGCAAGTGAAATATGATTGAAATTATAAACTTACAGATTTGCTGGTACTGTATATAAAAATACAATGAGCACAAAATTGTACGAGGAAATAAAACTCTCTACACACAACAAAGTATAATGACACACGGCATGCCTCGTAATCAATGAAAGGAAAATCTCTCTACCCCTCTCTATCGGTCAGCCCTTTTTATAGGCAGTTTCAGATGATCATTCTGGAAATGGAACACACAGTCTTACTGCTTCCAACATTTTCTAGATTGTTCTATCATGTTACACAGAAACGGATGATAGTAAACAAAAGTATCATCAAAGGGATATTTTTTCTAGCCGCCCCAACACGGGACCGACTTGAAAGAGGTCATGCACGTGGAAGGCGGGCAAAGTGTGTCTCAAAATACGTCATCCCTTATAACACTTATTCATAAAAATAAATTATGCACAAAATGTTTCAAAAGCAAAAATTGAAATTAACTTCATACTGCAATTAAATGCGACTCATAAGATGTGCATTGTCTATATATTTATCTGCATGAGACAAAGAGATACTGAGCTGAATACAATAATACTTCCTGTCTTATCTCTAAACTGTTGATGATTTGTCGCTTTTCATTTCCTAAACCTAAAAAAATATGACACAATTAATAATAATGGCACACATTTTTTTTTACACTTGCATAGTATCAAAACTGTTCATCCAACATAATATATTGCCGCCATATTTGAAAAGTACGATTGCCCTTACGTCATCCCATAAATCAGCTTCTTCAAATAATCAAGGCAGATTCGGTCATCTTTTTTTTGAACTGTGCTAAGCCGGGAAGGGAGCTAATCAGGAAAATCATCCTTGGGCTGCTGTAAAATGGCGCCCCTTCGTCATCATATTTTAAATTTTATTGCAGCACTGACAACTATCTTCAATTAAGAGGCATCTCCCACGGATTATGCTCTCTTGTATCGATTTGGTATCAGCGTCCACAAATAAGATTAGACGCTGTAAAAGTTGGATCGTTTTCCTGCTCATCAAAGACATACATTTAGCTACAGGGGTTCTAGCTTAAAGCCAAATGGCTTTTTGAAGAGAATGAAAGATTTATCTAGAAATATTTTATCATAAATCTCATAAACGGTTGAAATGATCTACGTGAATAAAGCGAGCACGCCAATCCTTTGAGTTAGAATCTTTGGAAGTGCCACTCGTTCTTTGACAGAGGATATATGCTACGCGAAATTAAAAAAAAAAATTGATGACATTTTCTTCGTTTCTAGTTTTACTTTATAAAGAAACTAATATACCGCTTGTCGAAATATGTTTTCAATGAGGTAGTTGGATATTTAAGATTTCTTAAGTACTATCTAGTCACTACACTCACGTTCACAACACTATGTGCGGGATGTACTGAACATCTTAGGATTTAGAACCACTCTCCATAAGTATGATTATTTTGGGGGGTAGGGGTGGGTGATGTGGGGTGGTTGGGGGGTTCTTTATCGCCTTTTCTGCATATATAAATTTTCCCACGACCCTCCCTCTCCATCGACCCCTCCCTCTCCATCGACCCCTCGCGAACTTTCATCCACGTGACTCGAGAATTGATGATAATTATCCGAATTTATTGCCGGTTTATGTCCAAAGGGAAGACATTAATGATGTAAAAAAAAAAGAATGATTTAGTGAACAACGTTAGAGAGATGTGCAAACGAATGATTTAGTGAACAACGTTAGTGAGATATAAAACGAATTATTTAGTGAACAACGTTAGTGAGATATACAAACGAATGATCTGATGCGGCCTCACTCGCATAGTCAATCGAGTGGAAGGGCGGGTGGGGATGTCTCGGGGGCGGGGAGCCCTCGGCATGCCGCTTCGCGGCCTGGCTGGAATAGAGACCACTGGGGGTGTTGTTGAATGCCAGTTGGGGGCGGTGGAGGTGTGCTGGGGAAGACTTTATGAGCCTCGGCTCGATTATCTGCTGATTTTCTTAAGTAAGTTAGTTAGTAAACAACATTAGAGAGATTAACAAAGGAATGATTTAGTGAACAATATGCCCATCCTCAGTCAGAAGTACCAATGACTGGATTGGGAATAAAGAACTGGCTGGCAGACCATTTCAGGAAAACGTGGTACAGGCAGTGGGCAGACAATACGACCGCTAGAGGCATCTATTCAAACTTGCAGACTCCTATCAAACAAGACCCATGGTGGGGGTTAGGCCGCAAACAGCAAAGCTTAGTGACGCAAATGCGCACCGAGCATTGCCCCTTAGGCACATACTTCTGGCGTCTAGACAACAATCGGGATCCTACCTGTCGGCATCGCAGCCTGGCCCCTGAGACGCTGGCGCATCTGTTGACCGAATGTCCCTCACTAGAGCATCCGGGAGAGGCCAGGGCGGAGGGGGACCCTATGTGAAGAAAATGTTGTATGGCACAGCTCAGCAGATGGAGCTGGTTGCCAATTTACTAGTCGGGGTCTTAAGAGAGTAATCTCAGAACTTCACCAGAATATGTGTGTTAGTTAGTGAACAACGTAGTGAGATATACAAACGAATGATTTAGTGAACAACGTTCCCCCCCGGGATTCCGGTTGACAAGTCTGTAGTGACTTGCCGATTTGGAAGCGCTGGCCACCGACCCCCTCGGCGTTAACCCGGGGCACATTACAACCATTGCGTGTCCCGCGTGGCAGACACGGCCATGCATGGTAGTTGCTGGAATAAACAGCTCCTACAGGGCTGCCACCTGTGATGCTTCACAGGGGGAAGAAAAGGCAAACACAGGGTAGGGATCATGATTACAAGTTGCCGTTAAGGGATATGAGGCTATAGGCTGTGGTGGAAGCCTATAGCCGGTGATTCTAAATATGCAGCCCGGAGAAAGCTGCTCCTAGGCAACCGTTTCGTCACAGCTATTTCGCGAACTAGTCGCGAGGTGGAAACCCACTGTAGAATCCCACTTAGAGGGCGTCCGATGCTTCCCCGGGACGGGTGGGGGGAGATATTAGGACGTTAATTTACCGTCCCGGCCCCTGGGAGAGTGGACTACGGACGCTTGAAACACAGCGTCTTTGGTCGACCAGATGTCTCCGGTCGGGGAGGGTCTCCGTCGGCGAACCCGATCGAGCGGTTGCGGGCGGGGACGCTCCACGCCCGGGGAGGTCTCTGGCGCCCTTCCGCACGGCCTGCCGCCGAGGCGGCCGGCAGGTGCGGGTGGGCGCCGGGGAGGGCATAAGGAGCGTAAGCTCGACGGCCCGCTGACGCCATTTCCTAATGTGATATTCGAGTGAACAACGTTAATGAGATAGAAAAACAATGATTTAGTGAACAACGTTAGTGAGGT
>OZ024809.1:27793617-27958617 GCA_964017045.1 Omphiscola glabra
GAGATGTGAAATTTGACAGACGACTTTAGGGGTCGTTCGCAAATTACGTCACGCGCAGGGGGGGGGGGGGAGAGGGGTCGAGAATTCGTGACACTTTGTGACAGAGTGTCAGAGTGGGGTGTCTAAAACTTGCGACGTCACAAATTATTATTATTTTTTAATATAAAATTTTCTAATTTTGAAAAAAAAACATATTTTTTTATTTAATTTCACAAAACATCTCCACCCTCTACTCTCAACCCTCTACTCTCCACCCTCTACTCTTCACCCTCTACTCTCTACCCTCTACTCTCCACCCTCTACTCTCCACCCTCTACTCTCCACCCTCTACTCTCCACCCTCTACTCTCCACCCTCTACTCTCCACCCTCTACTCTCCACCCTCTACTCTCCACCCTCTACTCTCCACCTTCACACCACCAGGCATTAACCTGCAAATGAATGACATAAATACTAATGGAGAATGCAACTCCATCTTTGGAACATGACTTCAAGCGGTGCACCCTCATCACAACACAACACACACACACACACACACACACACACACACACACACACACACACACACACACACACACAAACACACACACAAACACACACACACTTGTTTCAGATAACAATAGACTGTAGTGAACACCATCATTACGTCCAGTTATCCCCGACTAGTATTTTATACCCACGTCCATGTTGATATCCGGTCGCAGTCATATCTATTGTCCTGACACTGACCCCCAAAAGCCCCCCCCCCCACACCCCGCCCCCTTCGTGTCCATACAGCACGTGCAGTTAACACCCCGCCCTCCCCCCCTCGTGTCCATACAGCACGTGTAGTTAGCACTCCGCCCAACGATTACTCGGCCGTTGCCGGGGGATCTAGCCTCGGAGATCGTACATGGATGAGGCGTGTCCGAGTGACGGCCGCCAGACGTGGTCAGAGCGTTCCTGCTTGTTAGCAGGCGCCGTATTCACTTCATGTCCTGTGGGGTGTGGGGAGGTTGGTGGGGACCCAATGGTGTCCAGATATAGATCTGACAAATCGGACGTTTTGATGACCGTGTTTATTGGATTGCTGGTGTTTCAACCGTGAGGAGGAGGAGGAGGAGGAAGGGGAGGTTTTACGTCACGTTTGACTGAGTGGGATTATAAGATGGAACAAACCATGTTTAGGAGGTAAAGATAGGGTAATGGGAGGTAATGTAATCGTTAATGAGAGGTAATGCGATTGGAGACAAGGTGATGCGTAACTGGGGGTAAGATAATGGAAGCCGAGTTGGAGCTCTATGGAGGTAAGGTAATATGAATTGAGGGGGGTGGGGGCGGGCGCTACGGCATTTGGTCAGGGAGGTAAGGTAATATGATTTTATGATTTTGTGGTTTTGGGGGTGGGGCGGTACGGCATTTGGTCATGGGAGATGAGTTAATATGGGGGCACTACGGCAAAGGTTAAGGGAGGTGAGGTAATATGAAGTGTGGGCTGCGGCAATGGTCGTGGTGGGGGGGTTGAGGCAATATTAAAAGGGGGAGGGGGCTACGGAAATGGTCCATTGGAGGGAAGTTATGGGGTATAAAACAATATAAGGTATGTCATTGATAGGTAGGGCATGGACAGGTAGGAAAATGACAGGTAGGGCAATGACAGGAAAATGACAGGTAGGGCAATGGCAGGTAGGGCAATGACAGGTAGGGCAATGGCAGGTAGGGCAATGACAGGTAGGGCAATGACAGGTAGGGCAATGGCAGTAGAGCAATGATAGGTAGGGCAATGACAGGTAGGGAAATGGCAGGTAGTGCAATGACAGGTAGGGCAATGACAGGTAAGAAATGACAGGTAGGAAAATGACAGGTAGGAAAATGACAGGTAGGGCAATGGCAGTAGAGCAATTATAAGTAGGGCAATGACAGGTAGGGAAATGGCAGGTAGTGCAATGACAGGTAGGGCAATGACAGGTAGGAAAATGACAAGTAGGAAAATGACAGCTGGGGCAATGGCAGGTAGGGCAATGGCAGGTATAAACATATGCGTGTATGTATCCGCGTTCGTGTGTGCGTGTACACTTATTAATGTACCGTCGTTTTAAAACATGAGAACTAATGTGTCAATACACAGTGTCATTTTCTAACTATAAGTTTATATATCGATCTTGGTTAGTCCTGCACACCTCACTTTATACCCGCACATCTCTTTAGAGATCTGTCTAAAAGTACGGTAACCCGAAGGTTCGTTCATCTAAAGGTACGTTCACCTAAAGTTATGTTCATCTAAAGGTACGTTCACCTAAAGCTATGTTCATCTAAAGGTACGTTCACCTAAAGTTATGTTCATCTAAAGGTACGTTCACCTAAAGTTATGTTCATCTAAAGGTACGTTCACCTAAAGTTATGTTCATCTAAAGGTACGTTCACCTAAAGCTATGTTCATCTAAAGGTACATTCACCTAAAGTTATGTTCATCTAAAGGTACGTTCACCTAAAGCTATGTTCATCTAAAGGTACGTTCACCTAAAAGTACGTTCACCTAATGGTACGTTAACCTAATGGTACGTTCACCTAAAGGTACGTTCACCTAATGGTACGTTAACCTAATGGTACGTTCACCTAAAGTTAAGTTTACCTAATGGTACGCTTACACTGTTGATTTGTTAATTGGATTCCCACTCTCTGATTTCTTTTCCGACACATTGCCTTGATCTCCATTTTAGTTCGTCTGGTCACGCTTGCGTTGTCGACTTAAGTTTGAAAATCACTCACACCAACATACACGGACATAAATGGACATACATGGACAAATACGGATATACATTGACGTGCTCGGACATTCTTGGATATACACGGATATACATGGACATATACGGACATATTTCGACGGACATACACCTACATATGCCGACATACGTGGACATGTACGAAGACACGGACATACAGTCGTCGGCGAGTGGGTGGGTGATGGGTTGGTCGGGTTGGTTGCAGGGCAACAACTCCGGGAACCATTACAAAAAAAGAGGTTAATTTTTTACGTCATTCTTTGGTTAATTTTTAATTGATGCAAAGACGGATGACGTCATATATGGACTTTTTTAAATTTGTAGTTAAATTATTTTTAAATTCTTTTAATTCCTCAAGAATAAATGGAACAATTAATTTTTGTTTTTTGTTTTTATCTCATTAAACCATTATACATTAATTTTTTTTTTAAAAATCAACATTGGATATTGACCTAGATTCAAGGAGAAACATGTACGTAAACCGAATATACGGACACCGTACATACACGGAAATACACCTAGATTCAAGGAGAAACATGTACGTAAACCGAATATACGGACACCGGACATACACGGACATACATGGGGATACAAGGATATTCACGGACATATACGGACATATACCGAACATACACCGGCATACGGCGACAAATACGGGCATATGTGAACATATACGGACAAACTTGACAGAAATTGACAGACCCGGCCATACATATTCACTATTACAGACACGGAAAGACACTGACATACACGGACATAGATGGACGTATACGGACATACAGGGACATACATTGACACGGGTGACAGCCATTGGCGGACACTGGCACACTGACATACACACAAATACACGCCGCGTATTGGCCGACTCCCATTCCCTCATTCCGCACCCACAACAACACACGCACCACACCACTTGCACAATCAGTGATCCAGTTAGCTCCCTTTCTTTGCCATCTTCTTTGTGTCGCCGACCGACCCAAGGGGAGACAAAGCAGGCTTCTTTCTTGTCATGTCGCCTGCTGTTGTCTGCAGTTTGAAGCCGAACTGGCCAACCGTTTCTCCTTATGAAAGCACACGGTTGATAGCTGCCAATTGATTTAGATATGAGTCTTTTACATAATTGGCACCTTCATCCCCACCGGGCATCCTCACCCCGGGCACCATTACACACCTCACAACATCCACTTTAACACCTCTGTAAATACCAATCACCCTTTTAGACCTCCTCGACGTCAGCCTACCACGATCCTTGACGCCAGCTTACCACGCTCCTTGACGTCAGCTTACTACGATCCTTGACGTCAGCTTACCAAAATTCATGAAGTTACCTATACACACTCCTTGACGCCTTCTTACATCCCCTCCCCCCCACCTCAGTCAAACTTACCTGATTAAATTTTAAACTTGAAAATATCTCACAATGTATCACAATACCTATCGTTTTCCCAACACCATACACCAATCCACTGATCTCACTTACAACACCATACACCAATCCACTGATCTCATTTAAAACACCATACACCAATCCACTGATCTCATTTACAACACCATACACTAATTCCTCGATCTCACTCACAACCCAATACACCAATCCACTGATCTCACTCACAACACCATACACCAATTCCTTGATCTCACGCACAACACCAATCCCTTGATCTCACTCGCAATACCAATTCCTTGATCTCACTCACAACACCAATCCCTTGATCTCACTCACAACACCAATCCCTTGATCTCAGTTACAACACCAATTCATTGATCTCACTTACAACACCAATCCCTTGATCTCACTCACAACACCATACACCAATTCCTTGATCTCACTCACAACACCAATCCCTTGATCTCACTCACAACACCAACCCCTCGATCTCTCTCACAACACCAATCCCTTGATCTCACTTACAACACCAATTCCTCGATCTCACTCACAACACCAATCCCTTGATCTCACTTACAACACCAATTCCTTGATCTCACTCACAACACCAATCCCTTGATCTCACTCACAATACCAATCCCTTGATCTCACTCACAACACCAATCCCTTGATCTCACTCACAACACCAATTCCTCGATCTCACTCACAAAACCATACACCAATCCCTCGATCTCACTCACAACACCATTTCCTCGATCTCACTCACAACACCATACACCAATTCCTTGATCTCACTCACAACACCATACACCAATCCCTCGATCTCACTCACAACACCAATTCCTTGATCTCACTCACAACACCAATTCCTCGATCTCACTCACAACCCAATACACAAATTCCTCGATCTCACTCACAACCCAATACACCAATTCCTTGATCTCACTTACAACACCATTTCCTCGATCTCACTCACAACCCAATACACCAATTCCTTGATCTCACTTACAACACCAATTCCTCGATCTCACTCACAACACCATACACCAATTCCTTGATCTCACTCACAACACCATACACCAATTCCTCGATCTCACTTACAACACCAATTCCTTGATCTCACTCACAACCCAATACACCCATTCCTCGATCTCACTCACAACACCATACACCAATTCCTTGATCTCACTCACAACACCATACACCAATTCCTTGATCTCACTCACAACACCATACACCAATCCCTCGATCTCACTCACAACACCAATCCCTTGATCTCACTCACAACACCAATCCCTTGATCTCACTCACAACACCATACACCAATTCCTTGATCTCACTCACAACACCAATCCCTTGATCTCACTCAAAACACCAATCCCTTGATCTCACTCACAACACTATACACCAATCCCTCGATCTTACCCACAATGCATTATCTAACATCACATTGCGTCACCTCTCGTGTCTAATCCAATTTACCCTTCCAGTAATCGTTTTTTACCCTCATCCATCTTCCATCCAAAGACCCTGACAGAACCCCGCTTGATGCAACCGAAGGTGTTCATCAGGACAGGAGATCCATCTTTGCGAGGGATCCATCTTGACGAGGGGTTCATCTTGACAAGGGGTCCATCTTTACCAAGGGTTCATCTTTTACCAAGGGTCCATCTTTTACCAAGGGTCCATCTTTTACCATGGGTCCATCTTTTACCAAGGGTCCATATTTACCAATGGTCTATTTTTATCAAGGGCCCAATCTGCACAACGGGTCCATCATAACCAGGGGTCAATCATAGCCAGGGGTCCACCATAACCAGGGGTCCATCATAACCAGGATTCCATCAAAACTACGGGTCCATCATAACCAGGGGTCCATCATAGCCAGGGATCCATCTTAACCAGGGGTCATGGTACAAAGAAGGAAAGAGACCGGAGACTTCATCATGTACTTATTTTTTTTATTTTTTTATGTTGGTACAAAATTGATTCAACTGTGTTACTCTGTATCGATGACCTAAAATCAATCAATCAATCCATCCATCAATCAAGACAATGCCACAAATATCCCCGATGACGTAGTTTGCGTGCTGCCAGTCGTCGGCGAGTGGGTGGGTGATGGGTTGGTCGGGTTGGTTGCAGGGCAACAACTCCGGGAACCATTACAAAAAAAGAGGTTAATTTTTGACGTCATTCTTTGGTTAATTTTTAATTGATGCAAAGACGGATGGCGTCATATATGGACTTTTTTTAATTTGTAGTTAAATTATTTTTAAATTCTTTTAATTCCTCAAGAATAAATGGAACAATTAATTTTTGTTTTTTTGTTTTTATCTCATTAAACCATTATACATTAAATTTTTAAAAAAAAATCAACATTGGATATTGACCCAATTTATTTAATCAACTCGTTGAGGTTAAGAAAGAGGACGAGAGAGAGAGGATGGAGAGCGGGGGGGGGGGAGAGGGAGGGAGAGAGAAAAGGAGGGGGAAGGAGGGAGAGAAGGGAGGTAAGGAAAGAGGGGGAGGGAATGAGTGAGAGAAAAGAGGGACATAAAAAGAGGATAGTAGAGAGTGTAATAAGGAGGAAAGAGAGAGATAGAGGAGGAGGAATAAGGAAAGAAATAAAGAGGTAGACAATGAGAGTGAAAGGGGTTGTTTAAAAGAATGATAAAGTTGAGGTGGAGAGAGAAAGAGAGGGAGAGAGAGAAGCGGGGAGTAGGGAGGAGGGAGTTAAATTGTGTTATTGAAAAATAGAAAAGTCTTACGAACAATTGTGACAGCAGGTTGTCTTGGGGCTGGGTCACCGACAGACGGCTGTCACTGTCACAGATCACTGTCACAGATCACTGTCACAGATTACTGTCACAGATCACTGTCACAGATCACTGTCACAGATCACTGTCACAGAGCACTGTCACAAAAAACTGTCACGGATCACTGTCACAGAGCACTGTCACAGAGCACTGTCACAGATCACTGTCACAGATCACTGTCACAGAGCACTGTCACAGAAGACTGTCACAGAAAACTGTCACAGAAGACTGTCGTAGAAAACAACAACACAACTCAAGCCCCTTAAAGGCAAATTCAGCACTTTATAGTACAAGCAACGTTAAATGGGCAACGTTAAATGGGCAACGTTAAATGGGCAACATTTGTCTTTAGTTTATATACGTTCATAAAACTCTACTTTTTTTTTCAAAAGCTCTTGGCAGATTCAGTTCCATTGCATTCTACCTGATAGGTAACATTGACATTAGTCACGATAGTCTGGACGGTCACCAGGCAAAAGATGATGGTGACCTATGTGTGATTGCAGACACAAATCCAAGATGATTGTGTTTGACCTTTGGTCAGCGAAACTTACTGTAAGCTAAAAGAAACGTTTTTTTTTTTTTTGTCTACTGCCTCTGTCGTTGATCAAGACAGGTAGCGCAGCAACCACACCTGTATGCGTAAAATGACCAGCGTATGTCATTAGTTTATCAGAGGTATGTCATTTAATGGCGGAGGTCTATTAATAGAACATCAGGGCATTCAACTATGCCAGACACTTTAAATGGAAATAGGAGATAAACATCCGGGTATTCCGCTTGGCCAATCTCTCTAAAGCTTTTCGGTATCGCTGTACGTTAATTTCAGTCAGCGTAGTTGGTCTTAACCCAGGCTAAAACTCGTTTGCTTGCTTACACGTTTATTTTACGAACGATTTTACAAACAAATTGTATGCATGCTGAGATGCGTTTATATAGCAGCCATGTTGAACGAAGACCTAGTCTAAAAATAGTAACATTTCGTCATTCCGGTCTTCATCATCATCATCATCATCATCATGTCCCGTAGTCTTTCGACCGTTGGGGCGCCACAGATGACATGAAAACTATTCTCCTCCATTCCTCTCGGTCTCCTGCCCGATGCATAGCATCGCCTAGTTGTAATCCCGTCCATTCTTTGATGTTATCTTCCCATCTTTTTCTCTGTCTTCCTCTTCTTCTTCCTCCTCTAGTTGTGCCCTGCAAGATTTCTTTGGCGATCCCTTTTTTTTCTGGTCACGTGGCCATACCATTCAAGTTTGCGTTTTTTTCCGGTCTTGTCACGGGATAAGAATAAGTACGAGTAAGACTTCGGGGAGGCTGTCTGCAACATACTAGTCGCTCACAAATTTTTCTTCAAACAACTTTCTTCCTTTAATCATAACTGAATTATAATCATGTCACATTTATGAATGTCATTTAAAGAAACACGTGTATTCAAGAATATTTTATAAAAGTAAACTTTTTAATTAACATTGGGGAAGCGCTGATGGAGACAAACATTTTGCTTAAAAATTAATGATAATGGCTGATCAGCTGTTATCTGATGTTATGTGTTGTTATGTGTAGCAGACAGCCTACCAATGGCTTACTCATATCACGTGACAAAACAAGAAAGTGACATATCGTAGTCCATTGTCAAAACCTATTGCTTATGAAAATTCCTCTCCTTTATGATGAGGCAGGCACGTCGCTGAGGACCAAGGCGCACCGGTGCCGTCTCAAACTCATGCTAAGAGTCAGAAAAGGTGCGCAATAAAACAGCATTAAACGCGCGCGAAAATTCTGCAAAAATTCCGAAAAGTTTGTTAAAAAAATAATCTACATTTGACTTCATAGTACTAGATTATATTGCTACTGTCATAATGACATGTTGCCCCAACAAATACTGTAACACATGTATATCCCTGCTGTATTATTCAATTCTAAAAGCTCTTAATTTACGCCTATGTCCAGAATGGTCTTCCATACAAAGCCACCACGGTAATCTTCTTACTAAATAAATACATAGTAATCCGCAGAAAATAATGTAATTATTATTTGAAGTCAAAGAGTTTTTTTTTTTACTTCAACTTTCTGTTTTTCCAAGGGAAACCCGTAATTATACATATCATAACATGTAGGTCTGCATGTATAGTTTTCTATACATTTACCCTGGAAAAAAGGGGGGGGGGGGAGAGACGCACATTTTAATAGCACAAAGAGCCACCAAGCCGATCCAATGATTCTGTGATATTTACCCGGCATTAAACTAACCACCCCTGCCGCGCAGACCAAACAGCCACCTTAATGATGGTGACACAGTGCAATTAAAACAGGGATGTGCGCCATAGGCGGATCTTAGATTTATCGAAGGGGGTGGATTGATGATGACATAAGACACACTAGGAATTGAACTTTTTGGGTGGAGAAGGTGTGGATGGGTGGAACAATACAACGACGTGCCATACCAGTGTCGTATCAAGGGGTGTTGAGTGGGGGGGGGGTCGGTCTGCCCCGGGCATCACATTTTGTTCTCTTCATTTTTGTTGAAGGGGGCGGCCAAAAACGTTGGCCCGTCCCGGACGGCAGTAACTCTGGCTACGCCACTGCTACCCACCTCTCAGATTCGAGTATGGTATGGCATCTTTCAGTCTACGAGAGACGATAGATTATCTTGTCTGGTTGCAGCTCTTCGTGTGGCTAATGAGACCGATCCTTGAATGGCAGTCTCTTGTGCATGTCCCGCACACGAATGCAGTGGAGTAGTGTTTTCTTGCCTTTCTCCGCGCTCTCTTCACAGCTGCTTCCGCCCTGTAGACCTCCTCGGCACGTAGTGATCCTTCCTTCACGATGCCCCGCCATGTGGATCGATCCTCCGCCAAGTCCTCCCAATTTGAGATGTTGATGTTAGCCGCCTTCATATCTCGTTTGCAAATGTCTATGTATCTGAGACGTGGCCGTCCAACTGACCTTTTCCCTATCGCCAGCTCGCTGTACAGCACGTCCTTAGGTATGCGACCAGGTTGCATTCGCTTGACGTGCCCAAGCCAGCGGAGGCGTCTTTGGATTAAAAGGGCTGGGACGCTGCACATATTTGTTTGAGACAGGACATCCGTGTTGGGGACTTTTTCCTGCCATTTGATGTCAAGGATGCGGCGCAGGCATCTGAGGTGGAAGCCATTGAGCCTTTTTCGTGCCTGTTGTATGTGGTCCAAGACTCACATCCATAGAGGAGTGTGCTCAGTACGCAGGCCTGGTATACCTGCAGCTTAGTTCTTGTTGTGAGCTTGGCATTGGACCAGACTCTTTTCTTCAATCTCGTCATGACAGTTGCGGCCCTCCATATCCTACCACTTATCTCATCCTCCATTGAGAGAGTGCTCGAAATGTTCGACCCTAGATATGTGAATCTCTCAACAGCATCCAAGTCGCAGTCGTCGATGGAGATAGTGGGGGGAGTGTCAGCGTCCTGAGCCATAATGTTGGTTTTCTTTAAGCTGATGATCATGCCAAACTCTTTGCAGGCAGCGGATAAACTGGATACAAGGCTCTGCAGGCCATCTGCTGAGTGAGATACTAAAGCGGCGTCATCTGCAAATAAGAGCTCACGTAGCATGACCTTTCTTATTTTGGTCTTAGCTCTAAGGCGCGCAATGTTGAACAATCTCCCGTCTGCTCTAGTGTGGATGTATATCCCCTCGCTGTTGTTCTGGAAGGCATACTGGAGTAAGATGGAGAAGAAGATTGCAAATAAAGTAGGAGCTAGCACGCAGCCTTGCTTTACTCCACTACTTACTGGAAAAGCTTCTGAGGTGGCACCGTCATAGCATACTGTGCCCTGCATGTTATAGTGGAACTGCTCGATGATGTTAAGCAGACGTGCAGGGCAGCCTATTTTTTTTAGGATCTGGAAGAGGCCGCTTCTGCTGACAAGATCAAAAGCTTTAGTGAGGTCGACAAACGCGATGTATAGAGGCATATGTTGTTCCCTGCATTTCTCCTGCAACTGGCGCAGAGAGAAGATCATGTCTATGGTTGACCTACCGGCTCGAAAGCCACATTGCGATTCTGGGAGTACACGCGATGCTAGGGTCTGCAAGCGTGTTAATGCAACTCGGGCGAAGGCCTTTCCAACTATGCTAAGAAGGAAGATTCCACGATAGTTGTTGCAGTCACACTTGTCTCCTTTGTTCTTGTACAATGTAACAATTGTTGCATCTTTCAACTCTTGTGGTAGCTGTCCCTGTTCCCAGCACATAGTAAGGAGATCGTGCAAGGGCCGTAATAGAACTTCCTTTCCACATTTGAAAACCTCTGGTGGAATTCCATCATTGCCAGGGGCTTTCCCACAGGCGAGACAATCGATGGCTCTACGTACCTCTTCTAGGGTGGGTAGGGTGTCAAGCTCATCCATGACCGGCAGGTCTGGGATATCGTCCAGGGCAGCGGTTGAGACATGGTTCATTGTTGCGTATAGTTCCAAGTAGTGCTCAATCCACCGTTTGAGTTGTTTATCCCGATCAGTAATAAGTTCCCCTGGTTTTGACATTAATGGCGCAGTCTTGGAGGTCAGAGGCCCTGTTGCTTGTTTTATATTCTCGTACATAGCCTTTGCATCTCCTCTATCAGCAGCTGACTGTATGCTGGAGCTTAGATCGAGCCAATATGTGTTAGCGTAGTGGCGAGCTGCCTGCTGTGTGTTTTTCTTGACACTTTTAAGAGTTTGTAGAGTGGCTGGGCAAGGCGTGTCTTTATAAGCCAAGAGAGCCTTTCTTTTAGCATCAGTGACATGCTTCATTTCCTGCCAGTGAGCCTCGAACCAATCTGCACTTTTGCGTTCTCTCTTGCCAAATGCCGTGATAGCCGAGTTATAGATAGTGTCCCGCAGATGTGACCATTTGGACTCAATAGTGTCTATTGGTGGCATTTGTTCAAGAGCTTCTTGTAAACTATGGTTATATTCTTCCGTTCTCTCTGGGTTATTGGTGGAGTATGTGCTTATGCGAGGTTTGCCCTTATTTTTGGTTCAGATTCGAGTAGTTGAAATTAAAAGGTTGTGTTTAGACTCCTGTGAGCGACTCCAGTTTTCTAACCCTTTTTACCCCAAAGTATGCAAAGACTTTTGCATAAGACCCACACAAGGACCCACACAAGGGGTTTTTTTTTCTTCTTCTTCTTCTTCTTGATTGTTGATACACTAGACTAGCGAGTGACATAACTACACAGCTTTTTTTCCCCGAACATTTCAACGTGGGTGTATCGACATCCTGGTACCTTTCCAAGATTTTGACTTAAGGTTGTTTGTTTTGTTTTTTGTTTCCTCAAGATTAGGATTTCACCCTTTTAGTGATCGCCTGATCCATCATGGTGACGGTGCTGGTGGTACTGGGGATCTCGGTGCAGTGTAGTTGCCGTCGTGTGCAGTAGCAATGTTTGTGGTAATGATTGACTTGACGACAACTAGACCAGGACCAACACACCGTTAATAGACTTCCGAAATTAAATATGGGGAAGGGGGGCGAGAGAGAGAGAGAGGGTTGAGAGAGGGGGAAGGGAGGGAGAGAGAAATAGCGAGAGAGAGCGAGAGGAGAGAGAGGAAAGAGAAGGGGAGGGAGGGAGAGAGAGAAATGGCGAGATAGAGAAATAGAGAGAGAGAGAGGGGAGAGAGAGAGAGAGAGAAGAAAGAGAAAAACGTTATCTATTTCTGGTGACTGCACCATGATGACTTCTACTGGTTGAATATTGGAGAGCTTCTAAAAAAGAGTGAGAGTGGTGTCTGTCGTGCGTCGTATGGGGTTAGGGCGCCTGTTTCCGCTGGTTTTAAATCCAGGGGGTTGGGGTGCTGCCTCAATTTTTAAATATCAAATATGAAAAATATATACAAGCAGAGTTTGATCAATATAAAAAAAAATAATTTTACTACACATAATAATAATAATAAAGTTCATTTGAAAATCACGCTTCATCCTCAAAGGCTCGAAGCGAGGTACAAAAACATTCTAGTTTCGAGTTTTTCGTAGCGTCGTTTGTCCCAATTATGAATCCCTGACACTTTTGATTACACCACACAAACAGTTATGAGTAAACAAAGAGACATCACAAATCACCACACAAACAGTTATGAGTAAACAAAGAGACATCACAAATCACCACACAAACAGTTATGAGTAAACAAAGAGACATCACAAATCACCACACAAACAGTTATGAACAAACAAAGAGATATCACAAATCACCACACAAACAGTTATGAACAAACAAAGAGATATCACAAATCACCACACAAACAGTTATGAACAAACAAAGAGACATCACAAATCACCACACAAACAGTTATGAACAAACAAAGAGACATCACAAATCACCACACAAACAGTTATGAACAAACAAAGAGACATCACAAATCACCACACAAACAGTTATGAACAAACAAAGAGACATCACAAATCACCACACAAACAGTTATGAACAAACAAAGAGACATCACAAATCACCACATAAACAGTTATGAACAAACAAAGAGATATCACAAATCACCACATAAACAGTTATGAACAAACAAAGAGATATCACAAATCACCACATAAACAGTTATGAACAAACAAAGAGATATCAAAAATCACCACATAAACAGTTATGAACAAACAAAGAGATATCACAAATCACCACATAAACAGTTATGAACAAACAAAGAGATATCACAAATCACCACACAAACAGTTATGAACAAACAAAGAGATATCACAAATCACCACACAAACAGTTATGAACAAACAAAGAGGCATCACAGATCACCACATAAACAGTTATGAACAAACAAAGAGACATCACAAATCACCACACAAACAGTTATGAACAAACAAAGAGACATCACAAATCACCACACAAACAGTAATGAACAAACAAAGAGACATCACAAATCACCACACAAACAGTAATGAACAAACAAAGAGACATCACAAATCACCACACAAACAGTTATGAACAAACAAAGAGACATCACAAATCACCACACAAACAGTTATGAACAAACAAAGAGACATCACAAATCACCACACAAACAGTTATGAACAAACAAAGAGACATCACAAATCACCACACAAACAGTTATGAACAAACAAAGAGACATCACAAATCACCACACAAACAGTTATGAACAAACAAAGAGACATCACAAATCACCACACAAACAGTTATGAACAAACAAAGAGACATCACAAATCACCACACAAACAGTTATGAACAAACAAAGAGACATCACAAATCACCACATAAACAGTTATGAACAAACAAAGAGATATCACAAATCACCACATAAACAGTTATGAACAAACAAAGAGATATCACAAATCACCACACAAACAGTTATGAACAAACAAAGAGGCATCACAGATCACCACATAAACAGTTATGAACAAACAAAGAGACATCACAAATCACCACACAAACAGTTATGAACAAACAAAGAGACATCACAAATCACCACACAAACAGTAATGAACAAACAAAGAGACATCACAAATCACCACACAAACAGTAATGAACAAACAAAGAGACATCACAAATCACCACACAAACAGTTATGAACAAACAAAGAGACATCACAAATCACCACACAAACAGTTATGAACAAACAAAGAGACATCACAAATCACCATGCAAACAGTTATGAACAAACAAAGAGACATCACAAATCACCACACAAACAGTAATGAACAAACAAAGAGATATCACAAATCACCACACAAACAGTAATGAACAAACAAAGAGACATCACAAATCACCACACAAACAGTTATGAACAAACAAAGAGATATCACAAATCACCACACAAACAGTAATGAACAAACAAAGAGACATCACAAATCACCACATAAACAGTTATGAACAAACAAAGAGACATCACAAATCACCACACAAACAGTTATGAACAAACAAAGAGACATCACAAATCACCACACAAACAGTTATGAACAAACAAAGAGACATCACAAATCACCACACAAACAGTTATGAACAAACAAAGAGACATCACAAATCACCACACAAACAGTTATGAACAAACAAAGAGACATCACAAATCACCACACAAACAGTAATGAACAAACAAAGAGACATCACAAATCACCACACAAACAGTTATGAACAAACAAAGAGACATCACAAATCACCACACAAACAGTTATGAACAAACAAAGAGACATCACAAATCACCACACAAACAGTTATGAACAAACAAAGAGACATCACAAATCACCACACAAACAGTAATGAACAAACAAAGAGACATCACAAATCACCACACAAACAGTTATGAACAAACAAAGAGACATCACAAATCACCACACAAACAGTTATGAACAAACAAAGAGACATCACAAATCACCACACAAACAGTTATGAACAAACAAAGAGACATCACAAATCACCACACAAACAGTTATGAACAAACAAAGAGATATCACAAATAATAATGCACTAGGTATGTACGTATGTTCAATTGGCGCGAAAATAAAATTCCCAGAAGTTGGCACTGATTGGGATTCTTCTCAAGTGCGTTACTTGAAGTCATGCCTTGTAAAAGTATCGTTGGTAGACCGGAAGTTCACGTATCGCCGCCGCCATTGTTTGGCGCGTTACTTTTTGGGTAAAAATTATAATATTGACATCCTGTCTGATTGTCTCATCAAAGGTCCATGCGTACATATGTGTGTCTACTTAAAAATATTAGTAACTACTTTTTTCCCAAAGTGGATGTTACCGGTAATAAGCTTTACCCCGTTGTTGTTGTCCGCCTCACAGCTTCCAACGCCATTACATTTAGCTGGCATACTACAATTACATGACACATTCCCTACAATTGTTATTACATTTTTCTTCTTCTTCTTTTTTTTTTTTTTTTGCACCCTTAACGCACATTGATGGCATCGATTTTCTCCACTGGATATAGCCCTCGGTACTACCTCGGCCAGGATGTCTACTAACACGTCTTAGCCCAGGTATAGATTTTTTTTTCTTCATCCTTTCTGTCCGTCTTCCCGACCTTTATTGATTTTTCTAAGGTGAGAGGCGGTGTCACCGGCGGTAAAAGCCGTGTCTCCGACATCAAGCCATGTCACTGACATCAAGCCATGTTATCGGCGGTAAAAGCCGTGTCTCCGACATCAAACCATATCACTGACGTCAAGCCATGTTACCGGCGGTAAAAGCCGTGTCTCCGACATCAAACCATATCACTGACGTCAAGCCATGTTACCAACGGTAAAAGCCGTGTCTCCGACATCAAGCCATGCCCCCATCTATTTAATATCAAGCCATGTCACCGACATTAAGCCATGCTACTGACATTAAGCCATGCTACTGACATCAAGCCATGTCATCGACATTAAGCCATGTCATCGACATTAAACCATGTCATCGACATTAAGCCATGCTACTGACATCAAGCCATGTCATCGACTTAAGCAATGCTACTGACATCAAGCCATGCTACTGACATCAAGCCATGCTACTGACATCAAGCCATGCTACTGACATCAAGCCATGCTACTGACATCAAGCCATGCTACTGACATCAAGCCATGCTACTGACATCAAGCCATGCTACTGACATCAAGCCATGCTACTGACATCAAGCCATGCTACTGACATCAAGCCATGTCATCGACATTAAGCCATGCTACTGACATCAAGCCATGTCATCGACATTAAGCCATGCTACTGACATCAAACCATGTCATCGATATTAAGCCATGCTACTGACATCAAGCCATGCTACTGACATCAAGCCATGCTACTGACATCAAGCCATGCTACTGACATCAAGCCATGCTACTGACATCAAGCCATGCTACTGACATCAAGCCATGTCATCGACATTAAGCCATGCTACTGACATCAAGCCATGTCATCGACATTAAGCCATGCTACTGACATCAAACCATGTCATCGATATTAAGCCATGCTACTGACATCAAGCCATGTCATCGACATTAAGCCATGCTACTGACATCAAGTTATGTCGCCGACGGTAAAGCCATGTCCCCGGCGATAAAGAGCCATGTCTTAATCGTAAGATAGGTGCCAAACACAATGGTCTTGGAACATGCAGAAGTGTGGCATATTCCCCGCCATTGGCAAGAGGCGCCTTCGCTGGTTAGGCCATATAAAGGAAATAGAGGAAGGCCATGTAAGGGAAATAGAGGAAGGCCATGTAAGAGAAATAGAGGAAGGCCATGTAAGGGAAATAGAGGAAGGCCTATGTGTGGTAAGTTGGCAGAAGGGGCAAAAGTTATTGGACGGCCATGGCTGCGATGTAAGGACGTTTGCAACAGGAGCACGAGGGAAGACAACATAGAGATCAACGAATGGGAGATCATTGCTAAGCACCGTTCCAGCTGGCGAACAGCAGTGAATGAAGGAGCCAAGCTGGCAGAAGATGCGCGAAACGAACACATTTCAACAAAAAGGGGATTACGGAAGCTCAAAATTAAACAGGGGTCAAGGTTCTTCTGCGAGAAATGCACCCAAGACTGGTCATTCCAGTATCGGCAGGTAGCACGCCAACTGATGAAGTGTCCAGTGCGACTCTATCGTCTCGCGAGGACGGACGGACTTCGGACCCCCTCCTAATGTGTAGTACACGAATGTCGGAAACTCGTGTGTGTTTGTCACTCACCCGTTCATTTAACCCGTACTCTCCACTAACCCCCTCACTCAATCTTTCCGGTCCATCAAAGACGATGTATACGTTCCAGGGAGTGGAATGGGGAAACACTCTCAGACTCCGTTACTTTATTGCGTGACGCCCGGCTTCTCAGATATAACTTCAGACTCTACATTAATCTTATTGGCATCTAATTGTGCGCTAACCGAAAAATTGAACTTCCGTTCATTTTCACGTTCACCTTTGGTCATTTCCCCCCCCCCCCCCCCCCTTTTTTTTTCGAAAATCTTTATGTCTTCATAATCAATAACAAAACCTTTGAGGAAGCTGAATGTGAGAAGGTAACTGTTCGTGATTATTCACAAGTAGCTGTTGCCGTGAACCACCGAAAGCGTGGTCCGAGACACTATTCAACACGAATGAGTTCTCACATCAAAGTTGGCACAACTTCAAACAGCCTACCCATAGTTTACACAACTTGAAGGGCAAGACCAGGAATTTAAAAAAAAAATAAATACATATCTCCACTCCATTAAAGAAAAACAAAATCTAATTTAAGAATCCGAATCTCATTTAGTGGAACAAACATTTAAAAAATGTATTCTTTTTAAAATCCAATTAATATAAAAACATATTTTAAAAAAATAAAAAATTACCTTATTAGTGAAGGATGCACTTTAGAGAATTTGTTACGTAATATTTAAGCATCTACAAAAATATGTCTGTGCCATTTTGGCAATCCCGTAATAATATGTTAAGGGCTACCCAACTCCTGGTATGTGATATTTTCTACACCCGCATCATCCCGGACGAGGCGCTAACGACAGCAACTATTTGTTTTGAGTTCGGGCGGGCAATGGGATATCCCCGATCCCGCGATACGGTTGTGGGGCGGCGATGGGGTCTCCAAATATGTCATCGCGTCCAGGTGTTTGTTGAATATACCCTCATTCCAGTGATGTATGTTATGAGTACCTTGGAGGGGAAATGGAGGAGAGGGGGGAGGGGGGGGGGTCGCACGGCCTGTGGTGTAAACCGAAGCACGTGTTTATAGGTAATAACATCGGTGCTTGCATCGGGCGGGTCGCAGAAGATAACATTAGGCGTCGCGTGAGCAGGTACCTGAATATTGCCGCGAATATACCTGGGGATCCCTGCTATTTGCTTTGGCAGAGATAACGGCAGACATTTGAGATGCCAAATGTATCTCTTTGCCTGGGTATTTATTCTGACCCGCCAAACGTAGCGTTTTTGATCCCGTGTGGGTTAGTTGTGTTGTGACAGTGAGAGAACGTCCTTGACATCAATTTGGCCCCTAAGAGCATGCATCAGGGCTCCATTAGCCCGGGGATTCTTAACCCCTTGGGGGTGGGGTCCTGAAAATGTGTAATCACGCCTATGGGCATCATTTCCTTCGTAATTTTATTATATACCCTTGAAAACGTATTTCTTAGAAGTATTCCGTGGCCTGCGTCTGACTTCTATAAGGGTTCATGGAACAAATATGTTGAGAACCCCTGGATTGAAGGCGTCGCTGGTATTCAGACATGGAATCTTCCCTCACTTTTTTTAAAAACTCCAGTAACCAGGTGACTATTATTTTATATATTTTTTTGTAAATTGAGGTGGGGGCCGGGGGGGGGGGGCGATTCGGGCCCCGACGTCACTGCATAGAAGGTTGTGTTTTGTGCCACCGGATAAATAAAGGCTGACTAGTGACGTCATGGCGGCGAATGTCTGACCAGTGACGTCATGGGGTCGAATCATGTCCGGATAAATATAGGCTGACTAGTGACGTCATAGGGTCGAATCGTGTCCGGATAAATAAAAGCTGACTAGTGACGTCACGGAGTAGAATGTTGTCCGGATAAATAAAGGCTGACTAGCGAGGTCGTGGATCGAACTAAGGCTAAGAAACAATGAATACAACACATATTTTGTTTTAGCCATATGACTGTAAGAACTCTGAACAATTTTTTTAAAACAGGTTTTTTTTTTTTTTAAATATTTTAGTTTTAATTTTCATTTTTTTAAAAGCCTTTTAGATGGTAAATGTCATTGTGGACCTCCATGTGGCAAACGATTTTACTCATCGTTGTCTGTTATCGGGAACGAGTGACCTTGCATAAGGACACGCTGCAGCGAAAGCCCGATGCCCCTGTCACTTTCCGTTCTTGATATCTCCGCAGAGGTCACTAATGGGTCAGTGGAGGTCACCGGCGACCTACTGATCAGTAAGGGTTGTATTGTCATCTGGGGTTTGAGTAAGTGTACAAAGTTTCAGCCCCAGTTCGAGATCAGGTAGTGTGTCGAAATTGAGATGCCAGGGTTGACCACGCCGACGCTAACACAACGGACCCAACAGCATAAGAAGAAGCGTATTAACAATACATCTTATATATTATACACTTCATGATCTAATTATAGACCAGTATCTCCCCCGCCCACCCCATGATCTCATCAGCCCTGAAATAAACTTTCTAATTTGATATACGTAAACACACATAAAAATTCCACTTTAAAATATTTTAAAATTAACTCTGTTTTTTTATGGGGGTTGGGGGGGGGGGGGGGCTGCGCTTTCGTTTGCCACTCTGAGCGAGTGGCATTTTTACCCCTCCCCCTCTTTTTACAAGGGGTGGGGCTGAGAATGGCATCTCGCGTAAACATGACCTGTGGCCCTTGATGATTGAGAGTTACCAGGCCCTTGTATTTGTCCACAGCCGTGTGAACCGCCGCTATGAGTGCTCACTAAAGTTTGCCACACGTTACTTATCATTAGCCTACTTACTTGTAATGATGAGCGCCTTGCGACATTTGAAACATAGCTGGACGACCAACACTGCGCTTATCTTGTATATGACAGTACTCAACTTGCACATGTCAGTGCTCAACTTGTACATGTCAATGCTCAACTTGTACATGTCAGAGCTCAACCTGTGCATGACAGTGCTCACATTGTACATGTCAGTGCTCAACTTGTACATGTCAATGCTCAACTTGTACATGTCAGAGCTCAACTTGTACATGTCAGAGCTCAACTTGTACATGTCAGTGATCAACTTATATACATGAAGTAAAGAGATAAAAATAAATACTTAATTAATTGTGTTTTAAAAATTGAAAATGAAAAAAAATTGTAGGGAGCATAGGCGTAGCTAAGGGGGGCAGGGGGACATATGTCCACTGGCACAAGACTATTTAGGGGCGCCAAAATGTGCTTTGATATTATTTTAGTGATGAAAATAATGGGTTTGAGAGTTTACAAAAAAAAAAAAAAAAGTCTTACTCTTTAAAATGAATCTTGTCCCCGGGCGCCAAACACTATTAGCTACGCCTTTGGTAGGGAGCTACGCTGGAGCGATACCATTGATTTATTCTTCAGTTGGAAATCTGATCTGTTGATGTAAATATTTGATATCAAAACAACATGACATCAAATTCTGACTTGATTAAGGTCAGGGTAAGGAGGAGATTACTCTCATTTCCAGAAAAACACAGAGTTATCGATATTTCTTTCACCGAAGCCTCATTATCACGATAATACCAGTGACTCCTAAATGTGTGGTGTAGGTGAATTGAATCAACGGTTCTAAAAAAAACTTTTTAAACGCAGAGGCACCCTGAACACAAAAATATTTTTTTATTAAAAAATGTCTTTATCTTTAACTTGTCTATTGGCGAGCTGACACCTTGGGGTACATCACGATGTCGGTGGGAAACCAATTGACACCTTGGGGTACATCTTGATGACGGTGGGAAACCAATTGACACCTTGGGGTACATCTTGATGACGGTGGGAAACCAATTGACACCTTGGAGTACATCATGATGACGGTGGGAAACCAATTGCCACTTTGGAGTACATCATGATGACGGTGGGAAACCAATTGACACCTTGGAGTACATCATGATGACGGTGTGAAACCAATTGCCACCTTGGGGTACATCACGATGACGGTGGGAAACAATAGTTGCATGTGACAGTAAAGAGTGGCATACGGCCGTGCGTTGTAAAATGGTGGATAATGAATGTTTGTAAATAGCCACAAGAACTTAAGGAAACAAAACAACGTGGTCATCCCGAAGAAATAATCTGTATGAGGAGGGGGTGGGCTGAAAGAGTTTAAAAGTCACATGATTGTGTTATAATATAGTTGTCCCCCCACACAACCCCCACACACACCCCACACAACCCCCCACACAAACCCCCACACAAACCCCCACAACCCCCCCACACAACCCCCCACACATTCCCACACAACCCCCACACAACCCCCACAACCCCCACAACTCCCCACACAACCCCCACACCCCCCACACAACCCCCACACAAACCCCCACACAACCCCCACACAACGCCCCACACAACCCCCCCACACAACCCCCCACACAACCCCCACAACCCCCCACACAACCCCCACAACCCCCACACAACCCCCACACAACCCCCACACAACCCCCCACACAACCCCCCACACATTCCCACACAACCCCCCATAACCCCCCACAACCCCCACAACTCCCCACACAACCCCCACAACCCCACACAACCCCCCACACCCCCCACACAACCCCCACACAAACCCCCACACAAATCCCCACACAACCCCCCACACAACGCCCCACACAACCCCCCACACAACCCCCACACAACCCCCACAACCCCCCCACACAACCCCCACAACCCCCCACACAACCCCCCACACAACCCCCACACAACCCCCCACACAACCCCCCACACAACCCCCACACACAACCCCCCACACAACCCCCCACACAACCCCCCACACAACCCCCACACAACCCCCCACACAACCCCCACACAACCCCCACAACCCCCCACACAACCCCCACACAACCCCCACAACACCCCACACAACCCCCACACAACCCCCACACACCCCCACACAACCCCCCCCCCCCGACACAAACCTTATCCTTGTAATTTAATTGATGTTGTTAAATCATTCCTGCTAACTAGGAATGTGTGTTTGTGTGACGGAGAGAGAGAGAAGGGGGGGGGGCCCAGTCACATGAGACTATTTCTGGAAGAGAGAGAGAGAGTGGGAGGGAGGGTGGGAGAGGAGAGAGAGTTGGAAGGGGTGGGAGAGCAGAGGGAGACCCAGTCCTATTAGACAATTTATTGAGAGTGAGGGAGTGATGGAGCGGGGATGAAGGGAGATAGGGAGATAGAGAAGAGAGGAAAAAAAGAGAGGGATGGAGTGATAGAGGGGGAGGGAGGGACGGAGAATGGGAGTGAGAGAGACAGGAAAGGAGATGACAGAGACCTGGTACCATTCGAATATTTATTTAGAGTGGGGGGTGATGCAAGGGGGGGGGGGTTAGGGAAGGAGAGAGAGAGAAGAGAGGAGACTTGGTCCCAGTTATTGAAACGGAGGGCCAACACATACATAATACACAACACACACATAACCAACAACACAAACTAAAACGCAGCTGATGCACCAGCACACGACACATTCAAGCCACTTGCCACATTCACCAAAAGCGCCCTGTGGTGCATTTTAACTTGAGAACCTGTACTGTCTGTAAGTAACCTCATCCAAATCCACTCACAAACTATTCTACCTGAGACCGTTAAGATGCCAATTAATCCTTGCACCTGTACTCTGTTTACACAACCCCCACACATCAATCACCCATTACACACCTTACCCTCCCTTCTTTTCTCACCACTTTTCAACCCCCCCCCCCTTTTTTTACTCACCACGCTGCTAAATTGGGCGTAACTCATGGAAGCCAAAACTGCTGTCATCTGAGATGTTGTTCCGTCCCCCTTACCTCACACCCCTTCAAAAAATTTTATCATTTGAAGAGCACCAAGTTAAAATTACTACGTTTATGCTAAGCCCGTGATGTATTTGTATTTAATCGAGGGGGGCAGTTCCGCTTGCTTCCTAATACTGAAATAAGACCGAAGAGTTGTGCGGATTACTACTTTTAGTTCACTCCAGCTCGACTTGTGCTACGCCTGCTGTACTTCACTCGACGAGGCCTCGCAGAGAGGACGAATCGTCTTTGGCGAGCATCCCACAACCCACATTAAAACACATTGTTTCGAGGGTTTTTAGTTAATGGTTCACATTGTTTCGAGGGTTTGTAGTTAATGGCTTACCTAAGACGAGATTCTTCTCGTTGATAGAAAACACGAGTCGGTAGCCTGCGGCACGCGTGCCGGAATTTGCACGCACAGTGGCACGCGAGAGACCAGAAATTAAGTAAGGCATGGCTTGGAAAATGCGGCTTGTAACTTGTAAGATAGCCTTGTAGGTAGTTGGCGCGGCGAATTAGTTAGTCAAATCTTGCCTTATGGCAAGATGACCAAAAGGTTGCTGACCCCCTGATGAAATATCACGTTAGGAAATGCCATCAGCGGGCCGTCGAGCTCATTGCTCCTTAGGCCCTCCCCAAAGCACCCCCCCCCCCCCCCGTAAGCCCGAAAATCGGGCCGCTAAGCGGCACGTCGGAGATGTCCCTTTGCCAGGACGGCCCTCACCCGATCCGCTCGATCGGGATTTCTGCTGGTGGCCGCCCCAACCCAAGGACACCCGGTCGGTCCGACACTGCGCATACACACAGTGGACACGATCGACTTTCCTAGGAGTCGGGATGTTAAATTTACGTCCTAAATCTTCCCCCACCCATCCCGGGGAAGCGTCGGACGCCTTCTAAGAGGGGTTCTAAGAGTGTGTTTCCACCTCGCAACTAGTTTGCGAAGTAGCTGGGACGAAATGGTTGCCTAGGAGAAGCTTCCTTAGGGCTGCATATTTAGAATCATCGTCCAGAGACTTCCACCTGAGCCTCTCGCCTCATATCCTTTAACGGCAACTTGTAATCATGATCCCTACCCTGTCTCTGCCTTTTCCTCCAGCTGTGAAAACGTCACAGCTGGCAGTCCTGTATGAACTGTTTAATTCCGGCAGGTACCATGCATGCCCTTGTCTGGGAATGCGGGACACGCAATGGTGGTCGTGTTCCCCGGGTTAACGTTGAGGGGGTCCGGTGGCCAACGCTTCCAAATCGGCTAGACACCTCAGACTTGTTGACCGGAATCCCTGATAAAAAATATTGAACTAGTACAATGGATTAATATACGAGACGGTTTCGCGGAAAAAAACAACAGATGCATTAGTAACTGTACTAGGTTGGACAGAAGGATGATCTGGCGTCTGGTCTCCGCTGTCATCTGGTGACCTCTGCACTATAGTGACCCGTTTTGTCTGATGACGTATAGTCTCTGTTGACCTCTGGTGTCTGGTGACCTCTGAGCTATTGCGACCCGCACTCTATGGTGATCTGTGCTCTCTGGCGACTTGAAGTCTTTCAGTCCACTAGGGCACAGTTTGCTGGTCATGTGACCGGCTAGGACATAAACTCTTACAGATTCGCTTGTCTTGCATGACTGGTCAACGCGTCTAAAAACACGTAAACATCGAATAGCACGGTCCTGGGCTAAAGTATTATTGTAAAGATGACTTCATTTAACACGAACAAATTTGGTTTTTGCCCATTAGCTAATGCGTTCGTTACGCCCCTGGACTATTTGTTCCGCTCCTTCCTCCTGGCCCGGGATGTAAAAACTATTGCTTCGCATGTTTAAAGTTTATTCTATTTCCTGTTAGTGACAGATATGTTCAACAGGTTGAATTGTTAGTTGTTATGTAAAAATGGATGCATCAACATCATGGAAATAATCAACGGAAAAGTGGAAACGGTAGATTATGGAACGGGGATGGACCTGGATAGTGGTGGAAGGGAATGGGTCGAAGGGAATGAGGTGTACAGAGAATAAGGTGTACTGGGAATGAGGTGTACCGGAAATGAGGCGTACAGGGAATGGGCCGTACAGGGAATGAGGTGTACGGGGAAAGGGCCGTACAGGGAATAAGGTGTACGGGGAATGAGGTGTACAGGGAATAAGGTGTACTGGGAATGAGGTGTACAGGGAATGAGGTGTACAGGGAATGAGGTGTACGGGGAATGGGCCGTACAGGGAATGAGGCGTACGGGGAATGGGCCGTACAGGGAATGAGGTGTACAGGGAATGTGGTGTACGGGGAATGGGCCGTACAGGGAATGAGATGTACGGGGAATGGGCCGTACAGGGAATGAGGTGTACGGGGAATTAGGCGTACAGGGAATGAGGTGTACGGGGAATGGGCCGTACAGGGAATGAGGTGTACAGGGAATGAGGTGTACGGGGAATGGGCCGTACAGGGAATGAGATGTACGGGGAATGGGCCGTACAGGGAAGGCGGCGGACAGGGATTGTGGTGGACCGGGAATGCGGTGGGCAGGGAATGTGGTGGACCGGGAATGCGGTGGGCGGGGAATGCGGTGGGCGGGGAATGCGGTGGGCGGGGAATGCGGTTTGAAAGGTGTCTGGTGCGAAGCCAAACGAGGACACCAGAAGGAGGAGAGGATTTTTGAGGAGGAAAGAGTCGGTTCGAGAAAGGAGGTCGTGATCCAGGGAGTGCGCTGTGTTAGTGGAGGTCGGCGAGAGGGGAAGTAAAGCTACAGAAGTGACGATCGGTGAATAAGAAGACCAGGAAATAATTTTGCGGGGCGCAATCTTCCATTGTTCTAAGATTTTGTCTAAAATATTGCTCGGGAGGACAACGTGTTTCCTCTGTCTTAATTTCCTTCCTTGTGAACTTTGACAGCGGAAGTGAAGTCTTCACAAGACGTGTTTCCTAAGATGTTTCATAGTTTGACAGGCCAATTATTAATTTAATTTTTTGAAATAAAATGAAGTGATTGCTACATTTGTTACTACACTTGTTACTACATTTGTTATCTTACATTTTATATTACGTTTTGCCTTGTTTAGCTACGTCGTGTCGGGACAGTAAGATGTGAATTGTGAACTACGCAACCCCTAAAAACAAAGTGTTACGTATTAATCCTATATAAAATATAATAATCGAGCCATTTGGGGAGGTGGTGGTGGGGGGGGGGGGTTTACTGAAAATTTGACAAAACTTGCATGCAAGTAACGCACTTTATAAGAATCCCAATTAGTGCCCCCCCCCCCCCTCGCCCCAAGTCTCGCAACCGCACATTATTGTCACGCCCTGAACTATATTAATTTCCTAATAATGACCCACCCGCTTTTACAGCGCTTATTTATTTCACCAAGTATTTCTGAAAAACAAAACAAAAATATTACGCACCAAACGCACCTGAGTTCTTTCAAAAATAATATCATTTAGCGCAGTTATCGGGAATTTTATTTCGTGAAATCAATGGTATCATATTTCCTTCAACTTCCCTTTGAAAAACTGAATTTGTGGTGGTTTTGGGGGGGGGGGGGGGGGGGAGAGTGTGCTGAAAATTTGAAAGGATGTATTGTCACCGTCGGCGAGTCTATGTGCCAAGGTTCAGCTCGATAGGATGACGAGAACTGTGTCCGAAGATATTGCCACCCAGCCAGAAAGAAACACACGAACAAGAGCGAGCTTAATTTAAAGGATTTTCAAACAACATTTCATATCTGTGCAGACGATTGTGCTCAGAAAACGTTTAAGATCAATTTTTGTATACTAGAAAAATGGCGTCGGCATTGGCGTGAAATTCCAATCTACTGAAGTTACTTGACAAAAACATGCATGCAAGTAACGCACTCTTATAGAATAATAGAGCTAATTTCTGAGACATCTTATTTTGCGCGGCTATCCAACACGGCGTTACAGGTAAACGTACATACCTAGAGAATTATAATTTGTGTCTATCTTATAGTTTTCCTCTTAATATTGTTTTTAATGTTCTCATCTTGTCTTTATAGGTTCTTGTGTTCGCTTTATGTTCTAATGTTCTTGATTCCTCTATTGCTACACTAAATTTTATTCGCTGACTACTCAACCAAATTGGTCTCTCCACGACAGGAGTTATTCCCACCCCATCCCCCTCTTTTCTTTCCCACAACGCCACGTGCTTGCCATCTCGCACACATCAGGGCGAGTTACCTCAACCATATGCACTGCATCTTAGAAACCCAGGTAGGGGACGGCTCACCGGTCGACCAAGACTAAGACGGATTGACGATGAAATGTAGAGAAGGACTGGGGGTCCGCGACTGGGGGCGGGAAGCCGTGGGTCGATCCAAATGGAGGGATGTGTTGGAGCAGGCCAGGGCCCCAGTGCCACTGATGATGATGACATATGTACATTGCCTGGTCCTGTCTTCTGCTCAGAGCGGTTCTGTTGTTGTCTTTTTTATCCCTCCTAGTGGTTTAAAAAGCGAGAAGTCAGCCAATCCCCCCCCCCCCAAACCGTCAGACGCCTCCAAACTTCAGTCACCCCAAACCGTCAGACACCCCCAACCGTCAGATACCCCAACCGCCACACCCCATAACCTGTCAGACACCACTTCGTTGTCTGTATTGGTCAAGCTTTGCTCTCTCTTCTCTCTTCTCTACTCTCTCTCCCCCTCTCTCTCTCTCTCTCTCTCTCCTCTCTCTCTTCTCTCTCTCTTCTCTCTCTCTCTCTCTTTTCTCTCTCTATCCTCTCTCTCTTCTCTTCTCTCTCTCTCTCTCTCTCTTCTTTCTCTCTATCTTCTCTCTCTCTTCTCTCTCTCTCTATCTTCTCTCTCTTCTCTCTCTCTCTATCTCTCTCTTCTCTCTCTCTCTCTCTTCTTTCTCTCTATCTTCTCTCTCTCTCTATCTTCTCTCTCTCTCTCTCTCTCTCATGCTTGCTCTAAGTTTGTTGTACCATGTCTCGCTCTGTCTCAAAGCAAACCTCTCGCGTCCCCTTTAGACCCCTGTCTCGCTCTGTCTCAAAGCAAACCTCTCGCGTCCCCTTTAAACCCCTGTCTCGCTCTGTCTCAAAGCAAACCTCTCGCGCCCTCTTTAAACCCCTGTCTCGCTCTGTCTCAAAGCAAACCTCTCGCGTCCCCTTTAAACCCCTGTCTCGCTCTGTCTCAAAGCAAACCTCTCGCGCCCTCTTTAAACCCCTGTCTCGCTCTGTCTCAAAGCAAACCTGTCGCGTCCCCTTTAAACCCCTGTCTCGCTCTATCTCAAAGCAAACCTCTCGCGCCCTCTTTAAACCCCTGTCTCGCTCTGTCTCAAAGCAAACCTCTCGCGCCCTCTTTAAACCCCTGTCTCGCTCTGTCTCAAAGCAAACCTCTCGCGTCCCCTTTAAACCCCTGTCTTACAGTTAAACCCAAAGACAAATTGAAGACAAGAACCAATAATGCCGACCAATCAGAAACTTCTAAAGACAACACATAGCCATGTAAATCACTCAACCTGTCGCGGCGCTCAATGAACAACTGTCGCGATCAATTCATAATAATTATTTTATTTCGAAAGCTTGGGCGGCACTCGTTAAGTGGCGGCTCTTTGCGGAACTCATTAAGTGGTGGCACTCATTGTGGCACTCATTAAGTGGTGGCATTCATAAGTGGCGGCACTCAATGCGGCACTCATTAAGTGGCGGCACTAATTAAGTGGCGGCACTCATTAAGTTGCGGCACTCATTAAGTTGCGGCACTCATTAAGTGGCGGCACTCATTAAGTGGCGGCACTCATTAAGTTGTGGCACTCATTAAGTGGCGGCACTCATTAAGTGGTGGCACTCATTAAGTGGCGGCACTCATTAAGTGGCGGCACGGCACTCATTAAGCAAAACATTCGGTTTTGTATTTTTTGTTTACAAAAAAGCCTAGAAGAGACCTATCCCCCATGTCGACGCTATACATGGTACTCATCCACTTGATGACTCTTGTCTCCCTTGGGTACGCTGTGACTCATAGTTGGTTGGGAATGCTGAAAGATTTACGGTACATTCAAGGTACACGGAGAGGAAATCCCCGAAGTTTCTCTGTGAGTGTGTGTGTGGGGGGGGGGGGGTGTAGAGGGGGCAAGAGATGTATACTTCAGATTTGTGTGTGTGTCTTCTCTTGGGCCATTACATAGGTGTAGCGTTAGGGAAAGATGAAATGGTCCATAGGGTAAGCGGGATGGTCGAAGCTCGTGTGGGTGCACAAGATAATTCATTGGGTGCATCAGATGGATTGACATGGGCGGCACTTGTTATGTATGGTGCTCAACTAATTGGAAAGTCACTGTCTATATGCACATATGTCTCATACCTTGGCTCCGTCACTGTCTATGTGCACATATGTCTCATACCTAGGCTCCGTCACTGTCTATGTGCACATCTGTCTCATACCTTGGCTCCGTCACTGTCTATGTGCACATCTGTCTCATACCTTGGCTCCGTCACTGTCTATGCGCACATCTGTCTCATACCTTGGCTCCGTCACTGTCTAAGTGCATATTTGTCTCATACTTTTTCACTGTCACTAAGTGCATATTTGTCTCATACTTTGGCTCTGTCACTGTCTAAGTACATATTTGTCTCATACCCTGGCTCCGTCACTGTCTAAGTGCATATTTGTCTCATACTTTTTCACTGTCACTAAGTGCATATTTGTCTCATACTTTGGCTCTGTCACTGTCACTAAGTGCATATTTGTCTCATACTTGGTCTCCGTCACTGTCTAAGTGCATATTTGTCTCATACTTTGGCTCTGTCATTTAGTGCATATTTGTCTCATACCTTGGCTCTGTCACTAAGCGCATATTTGTCTCATACCTTGGCTCCGTCACTAAGTGCATATTTTTCTCATACTTTGGCTCTGTCACTAAGTGCATATTTGTCTCATACCTTGGCTCCATCACTAAGTTCATATTTGTCTTATACCTTCACTCCAGAAACAGAATTGGAGGTCAACTAATTCGACTTTTTGACTGAGGTATGTGTTTTTACGTTTGTACATATGCAACAAATAAACATATATATATATATATTTCATAAACACTGCCAAACCATATTTTGTGACTTTTTTCATGTGACTTTTTTCCTGTGACATAATTCCTATGACTTATTTCCTGTGAAGTTTTTCCTGGATGTGTCTTTTCTTTTTGCCAGTGACTTTTTTCACCGGCTCCTCGACTTCGGGATTTTAACCCTTGCATTGACCGCTGTAATAATTAAATACCTGTCGGCCATAATATCACCAGAAGCATTGTCGCCATCTGTACCTTCCCAGTAGATGTGCCTAATGTAATGTCCACTGTAAATGACCCCCCGGGGGCGGTGCACCCTTTCACGGGCATCACTGTGCTTGATTTGAGGTCACAGTCTTGACGTGACTACCAGGGATCTTCAGTCGTGTTGACACAACAAGTCAATTAATCACGGCTACGCCAGGCCATAACGCACCTTCGCTTTGTTTGTCTTACCGTCAGAGATGTACGTGGCTCGCTCACGGGCCACAAAGGTGAAGATCTGCGTGTGCCTTTGTGTGTGTAGGCGTGTATGTATGTGGGGGGGGGGGGGTGTTGGTGGTGTCAGCTTATTTTAGAACTCTTCTGTCTTTGAGACAGGTAAATCGGCTCATGACAACCCCCCCCCCCCTCCCCCTCTCTAGCCCCATCTGTTATTTTCGTCTTTTTCTTGAACTGTTTTAGATTTTTTTTCCTATTTTCTTTCTTTCTCTATTTGTTTCCCTCTTCATTTCAATTTCTCTCTGTCTTTATGTCTACCACCACTGTCTTTATGTCTACCACCACTGTCTTTATGTCTACCACCACTGTCTTTATGTCTACCACCACTGTCTTTATGTCTACCACCACTGTCTTTATGTCTACCATCACTGTCTTTATGTCTACCACCACTCCCTTTATGTCTACCACCACTGTCTTCATGTCTACCACCACTGTCTTTATGTCTACCACCACTGTCTTTATGTCTACCACCACTGTCTTTATGTCTACCACCACTGTCTTTATGTCTACCACCACTGTCTTTATGTCTACCACCACTGTCTTCATGTCTACCACCACTGTCTTCATGTCTACCACCACTGTCTTCATGTCTACCACCACTGTCTTTATGTCTACCATCACTGTTTTTATGTCTACCATCACTGTCTTCATGTCTACCACCACTGTCTTTATGTCTACCACCACTGTCTTTATGTCTACCACCACTGTCTTCATGTCTACCACCACTGTCTTTATGTCTACCATCACTGTCTTTATGTCTACCACCACTGTCTTTATGTCTACCACCACTGTCTTTATGTCTACCACCACTGTCTTCATGTCTACCACCACGGTCTTTATGTCTACCACCACTGTCTTTATGTCTACCACCACTGTCTTCATGTCTACCACCACTGTCTTTATGTCTACCACCACTGTCTTTATGTCTACCACCACTGTCTTTATGTCTACCACCACTGTCTTCATGTCTACCACCACTGTCTTCCTGTCTACCACCACTGTCTTTATGTCTACCACCACTGTCTTTATGTTAACCATTACTGTCTTTATGTCTACCATCACTGTCTTTATGTCTACCACCACTGTCTTCCTGTCTACCACCACTGTCTTTATGTCTACCACCACTGTCTTTATGTCTACCACCACTGTCTTTATGTCTACCACCACTGTCTTTATGTCTACCACCACTGTCTTCATGTCTACCACCACTGTCTTCCTGTCTACCACCACTGTCTTTATGTCTACCACCACTGTCTTTATGTCTACCACCACTGTCTTTATGTCTACCACCACTGTCTTTATGTCTACCACCACTGTCTTTATGTCTACCATCACTGTCTTTATGTCTACCATCATTGTCTTTATGTCTACCATCACTGTCTTTATGTCTACCATCACTGTCTTTATGTCTACCATCACTGTCTTTATGTCTACCATCACTGTCTTTATGTCTACCATCACTGTCTTTATGTCTACCATCACTGTCTTTATGTCTACCATCACTGTCTTTATGTCTACCACGTCTGTTTTTATGTCTACCATCTCGTATATTTATTTGTTATATATTATTTATCTCCCACACTTTATTTTGACTCCTTAACCGCACAGTTACTAACGACTACCATCCCTCCATCATTCCTTCCTTCCTCTTCCTTCTCCCCCCCCCCTTCCCTTCCCTCCCCTTTCTATCCTTTTACCGTTCCTTCCCTTCCCTTCCTTCCTCTATTTATCTCAGACTTCACTGTACTTATCTTTTCTATGTTTCTCTCTTTCTCTGTTTCCCACTCTCTTTCTGTTCACCCACTCTCTCTCCCTCAACATCTCTAACACACCCTCATACACTCTCCTACTTACTTTCTCTCTCATAAACACACTCTCTTTCTCTCTCTCTCTCTCTCTCTCTCTCTCTCTCTCTCTCTGATACCTAATCTCACATTCTCTCTCCCACACTCTCTTACTCTCAACAAACTTTCTCTCTTTCACTCTCCCCAACACTTTCTCTCTCTCACTCTGTCTCACAATCTCCCTCACACACTCTGTCTCGCTCTCTCACACACTCTCTCACACACTCTCTCACAATCTCTCACACACATTCGCTTTCAAACTCTAACACTCTCACACTCTCTCTCTCAATCTCTCACAATCTCTCTCACTCACTCAACTCTCTTTCATACCCTCACATTCTCTCCTTCTCTCACACTTTCTCTCACAACCCCCCTCACACACATTCTCTCACACACACATTCTCTATCACACTCTTTTTTCATGCACATTCTCTCTCACACACTCTCTCTCACAATCTCTCTCACACTCTGATTCTCTCAATCTCTCATTCTCTCACTCACTCTCTCTCTCTCCCTACCCATCTCTATTTCCCTCTCTCGACTGTTTATTATCTCTATTATATTGTCGTAATCCCCCCCCCTTCACCCCCCTTTTGTGTTTTGCTTGTAACTCAGTATTTGCCATCTGATCAACATTTCCCTTATATCTCAACATCTTCACTGACTGTCATTTAATGTGCATCTACGCCATGTATCAACATCTCATCTGGCTGTCTTGTAATGTGCATCTACGCCATGTCTCAACATCTTCACTGACTGTCTTGTAATGTGCATCTACGCCATGTCTCAACATCTACACTGGCTGTCTTGTAATGTGCATCTACGCCATGACTCAATATCTCCACTGGCTGTCTTGTAATGTGCATCTACGCCATGTCTCAACATCTTCACTGACTGTCTTGTAATGTGCATCTACGCCATGTCTCAACATCTTCACTGACTGTCTTGTAATGTGCATCTACGCCATGTCTCAACATCTACACTGGCTGTCTTGTAATGTGCATCTACGCCATGACTCAATATCTCCACTGGCTGTCTTGTAATGTGCATCTACGCCATGTCTCAATATCTTCACTGACTGTCTTGTAATGTGCATCTACGCCATGTCTCAACATCTTCACTGACTGTCTTGTAATGTGCATCTACGCCATGTCTCAACATCTACGCTGGCTGTCTTGTAATGTGCATCTACGCCATGTCTCAACATCTTCACTGACTGTCTTGTAATGTGCATCTACGCCATGTCTCAACATCTTCACTGACTGTCTTGTAATGTGCATCTACGCCATGTCTCAACATCTACACTGGCTGTCTTGTAATGTGCATCTACGCCATGACTCAATATCTCCACTGTCTGTCTTGTAATGTGCATCTACGCCATGTCTCAATATCTTCACTGACTGTCTTGTAATGTGCATCTACGCCATGTCTCAACATCTTCACTGACTGTCTTGTAATGTGCATCTACGCCATGTCTCAACATCTACGCTGGCTGTCTTGTAATGTGCATCTACGCCATGTCTCAACATCTTTACTGACTGTCCCGTTATGTGACAATATCTCATCATGTTTTGCCCCATATTTCATCATGGTTTTGCCCCATATTTCATCATGGTTTTGCCCCATATTTCATCATGGTTTTGCCCCATATTTCATCATGGTTTTGCCCCATATTTCATCATGGTTTTGCCCCATATTTCATCATGGTTTTGTCCCATATTTCATCATGGTTTTGCCCCATATTTCATCACGTTTTGTCCCATATTTCATCATGGTTTTGTCCCATATTCATCATGGTTTTGTCCCATATTTCATCATGGTTTTGTCCCATATTTCATCATGGTTTTGTCCCATATTTCATCCTTGGTTTTGTCCCATATCTCATCATGGTTTTGCCCCATATTTCATCTGTCTGTACTTGACTGAAAGTTTCGCATACACTTGGCTTTTATTGACCGTGCTTCATTGCGTCTCAACCGGTCGGTAACCCAATGTGGCTCAACCGGTCGGTAACCCAATGTGTCTCAAATTTTCATATCTCTGTGTCTATGTTTGGACGGTCTAGGTTCAAATGACGTCAGCCGGAAGTCGCGCAAGGGAAATTGCCCGTGTCCATGGAGTTTATCTCTAATACTGTCAGACCCCCCCCCCCCCACCTTTTCCCACCTTTTCCCACCTTTACGCCCCTCCGCCAGTCTGTTTCGTCGTTTCTCCCAAGCATTAAATCTTAACTGCCCATGTTTGCCCCAGGGTACACCGCCCTTGTCTTATGAGCCTGTCAATTTAAGTTCTGAAGAACGCGTTGTAAAAATATTCTGAGACATTGCTGGGCATTGGTTTGTCTGCACGCACAATATTCTGAGACATTGCTGGGCATTGGTTTGTCTGCACGCACAATATTCTGAGACATTGCTGGGCATTGGTTTGTCTGCACGCACAATATTCTGAGACATTGCTGGGCATTGGTTTGTCTGCACGCACAATATTCTGAGACATTGCTGGGCATTGGTTTGTCTGCACGCACAATATTCTGAGACATTGCTGGGCATTGGTTTGTCTGCACGCACAATATTCTGAGACATTGCTGGGCATTGGTTTGTCTGCACGCACAATATTCTGAGACATTGCTGGGCATTGGTTTGTCTGCACGCACAATATTCTGAGACATTGCTGGGCATTGGTTTGTCTGCACGCACAATATTCTGAGACATTGTTGGGCATTGGTTTGTCTGCACGCACAATATTCTGAGACATTGTTGGGCATTGGTTTGTCTGCACGCACAATATTCTGAGACATTGCTGGGCATTGGTTTGTCTGCACGCACAATATTCTGAGACATTGCTGGGCATTGGTTTGTCTGCACGCACAATATTCTGAGACATTGCTGGGCATTGGTTTGTCTGCACGCACAATATTCTGAGACATTGCTGGGCATTGGTTTGTCTGCACGCACAATATTCTGAGACATTGTTGGGCATTGGTTTGTCTGCACGCACAATATTCTGAGACATTGTTGGGCATTGGTTTGTCTGCACGCACAATATTCTGAGACATTGTTGGGCATTGGTTTGTCTGCACGCACAATATTCTGAGACATTGTTGGGCATTGGTTTGTCTGCACGCACAATATTCTGAGACATTGCTGGGCATTGGTTTGTCTGCACGCACAATATTCTGAGACATTGCTGGGCATTGGTTTGTCTGCACGCACAATATTCTGAGACATTGCTGGGCATTGGTTTGTCTGTACGCACAATATTCTGAGACATTGCTGGGCATTGGTTTGTCTGTACGCACAATCTAAAGTGCTTCATCTTTAAATTGTATATTTGTTTCACTCTTATCCACCTGCAAGCGAAGATTGGGGTATATGATAGACAGCGCGTCACTGTATTCATTTTCACAGTGATGAAAACCTTGCGATGGCCTCGCAAACATGTGCGGTAAGAGGATTCTCGCGAGCTTAACATGGCTTTAAGTTTTGATATCTATCATAATGATTTCTTTTCTTACCGTCGGTGACTCTCAAGTCATTACATTTTGTTACTTCTTCTTGCTTTTTTGTTGGTGGCCTTCATCTTTGACTTGAGTTTTTTTTCGCTTAAATTACGAACGCGCTGTCCCATTCCGGAATCAGTTTCAATTAAAATTCCTTGGTAACAAACATGCCCGCTTATATTCAGTAGTTAATTTGCTATATGTAAACAAATCTAGCCTCCGTCTCGGTTTATTTCGGGATCTGCTGTGGAAAATACAAAAATATATAAACTTTTATAGGTTTCGTACACCAGATCAGCGGGTCTCAACTTTTTTTGTTGTGTTTGAAACTCGTAGCCCACTTTAAATCTATTCACCTCGATAGCCCCCCTTTCCCCCCAGTTATTCTTACAGCTGCTCTTTATGTACCCATACAATCCTGTTTTCAAAGTGTTCGTGCCCCCCCCCCCTCCTTTCAAGAGATTATGCTGTCGAACTCTGCCCCCTGTGATACTAACTGTGGCCAGCATCTTTGTTTTTATTTTTGTTGGTAACGTTCCCAATGTAAGAAAAAAAGAAATGGTCCCAGGGGTGGGGGATAAGAAATTAATTGAAATAAGTTATGTTAAAATATCATAATTTGGGCTTCGTATATCCGCAAGTGTCGTGCAGTATGGTGGCGTCTGGAGTCTGGCGGAGTCTGGCGGAGACTGATGGACAGGGCCGGCCCTAACAATTGCGGGGCCCTATGGGAAACGGATTGCTCGGGGCCCAGTCTGGGTAGGGATAAGGATAATAAGTGAAAATTTAGATTTTGTATTAGAAAATAAAGTGCGGGGGCCCACTGCGGCCGCATAGGTTGCAGTGGCCTAAGGCCGGCCCTGCTGATGGAGTCATCGTTGTGACAGGGAAACAACCTACAAATTCCCTCACTGGCGTGAGCCGTTTCGTATCTCATCGCGATGACGTGACACTTTTGGTCATTAAATGTAGTCGACGACGCGGTTATCCTACCACGTCAGTTAGAGAATCCCTCTCCAGTACACGTTTCAACTGATGTTCTTTTCTATCGTTGAAAAAAAATTATATATATAATAAAATTGTGTTGTCCCTTGAACATGTAGCACTCTCGCTTTCCCCTCCACAAAGATGAGAATCTTCCTGAGTGAGTCAGCTGCTAGGAATGCAGTCACAGATTTTCACTTGGAATTCTAACGTTAAAAAAAAAAAAGAAAAAAAAAGATGGTTTTAAAAGAAAGAAAAGAAAAAGGAAGAGAGAACGAAATCTGAAGGGAAGAAAATGGTTGTAGTTTAGATATGCGCACATTAAAAATAAAGTAAATGATAGAAATGTTTGTGACAGGGGCGGCGAGGAATTGTTTGAGTTCAGGGGCGGAGAATGTCAGGAATTAGAAACATGTTATGTGGTATGTGATATGTGGTATGTGATAAGGGATATGCGATATGTGATATGTGATATGCGATATGTGATATGCGATATGCGAAGTGTGATATGCGATATGTGATATGTGGTATGTAATAAGGGATATGCGATATGTGATATGTGGTATGTGATATGCGATATGTGATATGCGATATGTGAAGTGTGATATGTGATATGCGATATGTGATATGTGGTATGTGATATGCGATATGCGAAGTGTGATATGTGATATGCGATATGTGATATGTGATATTTGATATGGGATATGCGATATGTGGTATGTGGTATGTGGGATTTAAACAAAAAAGTTTATTCTTGTCGGGTTGGGACATTTGATTACATTTTGTTATACGCTTCTGATACACAAGGGTGTGTGCGTGGGTTAGTGTGGGCCCCCCTGGGAGATCGGGGTGTTTTTCTGTTTACGAAATATATGTTTTTGAAAAGTGATGAGTTTGAAATCTGAGTTAGAAACGTGAGTTAGAAATTTGAGTTAAAATATTTTAGGTTTTTTGGTGAAAGGTGGAAAACAAATTGTGGTGGACATTTTAAAAAGTTGGTTTTTACATCGGTGATATGTTTTGTCCAGATTTTCGATAGTATGATATTGGTGATATGTACAGTCGACATGTTCGATGGTGATTGTTAGAGGTAACAGCGTCTCCGGCAAGTGAAGCGTAAACAGGCTTTTCGTTGTTGTTCTTTTGTTGGACAACTAAAAAGTTGCAATGTTGGAGCTTGGATGGCAGACGACATTTCTCCGTTTCCTTCCAGAGTGGGAAAAAAAAGGCAAACAATTTGTTGCTGTTAATTAGTTGTCCGTATGAAGAATGAAGAGTGAAGTTGGAGAGGAGGACGCTGAATCGACACGAGAAACTGAGTTTTTATCCGGCTTTGTGTGTGTGTGCGTGTGTGTAACGAAGGTGTGATGTTGTGCGTGTGTAAGAAAGGTGTGGGGTTGTGTGAGTGGCGAAGGTGTGTGGTTGCGGTAGTGTGTAACGAAGGTGTAGGGATGTGTGTGTGTGTGTGTGTGTGTGTGTGTGGACAGGAGAGCCGGGGGGCTTTAAGCTGCCATGCAATTTACAAATAAAAAGTTTATCTTACCATGTAATATAGAACTAAGATGTTTATCTTACCACGTAATATAGAACTAAGATGTTTAATTTTCAGTAAGATAGAACTAAGATCTTTAAGTTTCAGTAAGATAGAACTAAGATCTTTAAGTTTCAGTAAGATAGAACTAAGATATTTAAGTTTCAGTAAGATAGAACTAATATGTTTAAGTTTCAGTAAGATAGAACTAAGATCTTTAAGTTTCAGTAAGATAGAACTAAAATTTTTAAGTTTCAGTAAGATAGAACTAATATGTTTAAGTTTCAGTAAGATAGAACTAATATGTTTAAGTTTCAGTAAGATAGAACTAATATGTTTAAGTTTCAGTAAGATAGAACTAAGATCTTTAAGTTTCAGTACGATAGAACTAATATGTTTAAGTTTCAGTAAGATAGAACTAATATGTTTAAGTTTCAGTAAGATAGAACTAAGATGTTTAAGTTTCAGTAAGATAGAACTAAGATCTTTAAGTTTCAGTAAGATAGAACAAAGATCTTTAAGTTTCAGTAAGATAGAACTAATATGTTTAAGTTTCAGTAAGATAGAACTAAAATGTTTAAGTTTCAGTAAGATAGAACTAAGATCTTTAAGTTTCACTGAGATAGAACTAAGATCTTTAAGTTTCAGTAAGGTAGAACTAAGATCTTTAAGTTTCAGTAAGATAGAACTAATGATTGATTTGTTAAATGCTGCTTTTTAAATTCTTACACCACTTGTATTTTTTAGCTGCACTTTACAAAATAACGCCATCCACAATCCATCTTTCAATAACGGCATCCAGAATCCATCTAAGAATAACGACATCCACAATTCCTCTATAAATAGCGTCATCCACAGCCATCACTAAATAACTTCGTCCACAGTTGATCTATAAATAGCGCCATCCACATCCATCACTAAATAACTTCGTCCAGGATTGATATATAAATAACGCCATCCACAATCCATATATCAATAACTTCATCCAGAATCCATCTAAGAATAACGACATCCACAATTCCTCTATAAATAGCGCCATCAACATCCATCACTAATAACTTCGTCCACAATTGATCTATAAATAGCACCATCCACATCCATCACTAAATAAATTCGTTCAGGATTGATCTATAAATAGCGCCGTCCACAATCGATCTGTATATAAGCAAGAAGACATCCCATAATGTAAATGTTCCTGGGGCATTGTACTCTCTGTTCTGTCAAAATCCGTTATATTTAATCCGCTTTTGTTTGGGGGCTGGCAAAATCTTCGTACGGCTCATCGACCCACTTTCCGTCAACCGATCGAGCTGAACCTTCCTGGGCACAATAGACTCGTTTCCGACGATAACACGCTCTGTAAAATTGTCAGCCCCAACCGCCCACAATCTCGAAATAAAATTCCCGATAACTGCGCTAATTGAGATTCTTCTTTTTTTTTTTTTAATTCAAAATCGCAGGTGCGTTTGGTGCGTAACGTTTTCTTTCGTTCCTCCTGAAATAGTTGGTGAAATAAATTAGCGGTGTAAAAGTTGGTGGGTCATTCGAATATTAATATAGTTCAGGGGCGTGGAAAAACAAGTGCGGTTGCGAGCCTTGGGGGTGGAAAGGGGGGGGGGGCGCACTCATTGGGATTCTTATAAAGGGCGTTACTTGAATGATTGTTTTGTCAAATTTCCACCCCACCCCCACTCTTTTTTTTTCTATTTTATTTCCCCTTTATACAAAAAATTCAAGTTTCTTACATTTCTGTTGTTACCTAATACCCAAGTCCCTGATGTTTAGCTAGGTGTTTTGAATAAATCCGTACCTAATTGACCTTTCACCTTTTATGGCTTGGACAGTTCTTCATAAAGTCTCAGAGTGAGAATTTTATAACAAAAGAATCGGTTACAAAATAGTTGACGAATTAGGGAAATAAATTTTCCAGGACTAATGAAGCAGCGGTGGTCGTAACAGCGGTGGTGGTCGTAGCGCTGGTGGTCGCAGCAATGGTGGTTGTAGCGTTGGAAGTCGTAGCGGTGGTGGTCGTAGCGGTCATGGTTGTAGCGGTAATGGTCGTAGCGGTGGTGGTGGTAGCAATGGTGGTGGTAGAAGTGGTGGTCGTAGCGGTGGTGGTGGTAGCGGTGATGGTGTTAGCAATAGTGGTGTAGCAGTGGTGGTGGTCGTAGCGGTGGTGGTCGTAGCGGTGGTGGTGGTAGCAGTGGTGGTGGTAGCAGTGGTGGTGATAGCTGTGGTTGTGGTAGCGAGGGAAGTCATGGCGGGGTTGGTCGTAGCGGGGTTGGTCGTAGCGGGGTTGGTCGTAGCGGGGTTGGTCGTAGCGGTGGTAGTCGTAGGGCTGGTGGTCGTAGCGGTGGTGGTCGTAGCGGTGGTGGTCGTATAAGAGCGAACTCATCCTAAGTTATTTTAACGCAAGTTCAACCCCCCCCCCCCCCACGACTCAATGCAAAGACGTTGGACTTAGCGTCAGTGACTCCATTAAAAAGCAAAAACAACTGTTGATCTACCTCGACAGCTGGTCCCCCGAGTGCAAGCAAGTTCAGATATACAACAGTGGAGATCGTCTCGGCGGGGAGCCCAATTGTAGTCCAACTTTTCTACAACAATTTATCCCGGTGGCTTGGACGTGAGTCATAACGAGAATAACACGAGAACGCAAGGCAGATTCCGGAAGTACAAAAAAGAAAGTGACATGTTTATAAATAAGAAAAAAAGAGAAAAAAGTGACATGTTAGGAGAGACAAACTTGGTGTCAAGAATCGTGACGACTGGTGAACATGTCGCCGCGGTTACCTTTCATCAAGGTAATCATCGACTACCCAGGTATGGCGTGATAGCTTCCATGTTGGTGGACCCATCTACCTGTGGTTTTACCTGAGACCTAACCCGTACCTACAACAAGGCACAGGGGAACACAGCCCCCCCCCCTCCCACCACGGTGGTTTCTGTTCAACTCGAGGATGAGCAATGATATAAAAATTACGAAGGGTAACCATAATTTTAGAGTGCATATAAGATGTTGGTGTGCATGTTAGATGTTGGTGTGCATGTAAGATGTTGGTGTGCATATAAGATGTTGGTGTGCATGTAAGATGTTTGTGTGCGTATAAGATGTTTGTGTGCATATAAGATGTTGGTGTGCATGTTAGATGTTAGTGTGCATATACGATGTTGGTGTGCGTGTAAGATGTTGGTCTGCATATGTGATGTTTGAGTGCATATAAGGTGTTGGAGGGCATATTAGATGTTGGACTGCATATAAGATATTGGAGGGCTTATTAGATGTTGGATGGCCTATAAGACGTTGAATGCAGTCCATCGATTATTATAAGATGTTGGTTTGCACATAAGATATTGGAGGGCTTATTAGATGTTGGAGGGCATATAAATGTTGAATGCAGTCAATAAATTATTATAAGATGTTGGATTGCATATAAGATGTTTTAGGGCACATACGATGTTGAATGCAGTCAATCAATTATTATAAGATGTTGGATTGCATATAAGATGTTGGATTGCATATAAGATGTTGGAGGGCATATAAGATGTTGGAGTGCATATACGATGTTGGAGAGAATATTTAGTAGTGCATTTCTAGTGCGTTTGAGTTGTCGGAGTGCATCTGAGGTGCCAGAGCTTAAAACACAGAAAGAGAGGTTCTTACACCTTGGTAGGTAACGGTGATTGGTCCATTAATAAGGCTAGCTTGAACACAGTAGTGCCTGGTCTTTATCGATTGCTGCCCGTGGTTAAGTATTAGTATGGTCATGGGGGGGGGGGGAGAGATAATCTACGTCAGGAACAGCACAACAGTAGTCGCCCCTAGTACGACACCTCCCACTGGGCCTAACTGTGTTGGTTTTAGCCATTGTTCCAATCTACTTCACCGATGAACGCAGCAAAAGTACCTTAACCACACTCGTACGTATTGTCATAAGATGAAGCTTTGTGAAGCTGCTCCAATCACTCTTGTCTTACGCCACCCTGTTTAGCGCTGATAATAAGGTAACGAACCACCGACTCCCACTGACCACCGACTCATGCGGACCACCGATACCACGAACCACCGACTTATGTGGACCATCGACACCGTATCTCTGATCTCTTCTGATATTTATTCTCACCCTCCAAACCCACCCTCCACACCCATTTATTACCTACCATATTTATTTAACAGACACTTTATAGTTTCCCTCTTTCTCATCCACAGATCTCAAACAAAGTCTGAACAAGCTTCTGAGGTAAACATTTTCAAATAAAGGGCGATCTCCCCCCCCCTCCTTCTCTCTCTCTCTCTCTTCTGTAGCCTTGACTTTTATCGGAAACTCACAATCCAGATCTAATCAGCCATGTCTCTTCCTTTCATCCAATTACTCATAAAAAACTTTAGGGTCAAAGGTTATATGGTTTATATAGATGTAAAACTTAGTATATGCATTTTATGTTCGTTTGGGGTGATGGTGCTTGGCGCTGTAAATGGTTATGGTGTAGTAGTCTGATGGTGCCTGATGGTGCCTGACATTGGATAGTGGTATGGTGTAGTAGTCTGATGTACCCGATGGTGCCTGATGGTGCCTGACATTGGATAGTTTTATGATGTAGTAGTCTGATGTACCTGATGGTTCCTGACATTGGATAGTGGTATGGTGTAGTAGTCTGATGTACCTGATGGTGCCTGACATTGGATAGTGTTATGGTGTAGTAGTCTGATGTACCTGATGGTGCCTGACATTGGATAGTGGTATGGTGTAGTAGTCTGATGTACCTGATGGTACCTGACATTGGATAGTTGTATGGTGTAGTAGTCTGATGTACCTGATGGTGCCTGATGGTGCCTAACATTGGATAGTGGTATGGTGTAGTAGTCTGATGTACCTGATGGAGCCTGACATTGGATAGTGGTATGGTGTAGTAGTCTGATGTACCTGATGGTGCCTGGCATTGGATAGTGGTATGGTGTAGTAGTCTGATGTACCTGATGGTGCCTGACATTGGATAGTGGTATGGTGTAGTAGTCTGATGTAACTGATGGAGCCTGACATTGTATAGTGGTATGGTGTAGTAGTCTGATGTACCTGATGGTGCCTGGCATTGGATAGTGGTATGGTGTAGTAGTCTGATGTACCTGATGGTGCCTGACATTGGATAGTGGTATGGTGTAGTAGTCTGATGTACCTGATGGTGCCTGACATTGGATAGTGGTATGGTGTAGTAGTCTGATGTACCTGGTGGTGCCTGACATTGGATAGTGGTATGGTGTAGTAGTCTGATGTACCTGATGGTGCCTGACATTGGATAGTGGTATGGTGTAGTAGTCTGATGTACCAGATGGTACCTGACATTGGATAGTTGTATGGTGTAGTAGTCTGATGTACCTGATGGTGCCTGACATTGGATAGTGGTATGGTGTAGTAGTCTGATGTACCTGATGGTACCTGACATTGGATAGTGGTATGGTGTAGTAGTCTGATGTACCTGATGGTGCCTGACATTGGATAGTGGTATGGTGTAGTAGTCTGATGTACCTGATGGTGCCTGACATTGGATAGTGGTATGGTGTAGTAGTCTGATGTACCTGATGGTACCTGACATTGGATAGTTGTATGGTGTAGTAGTCTGATGTACCTGATGGTGCCTGACATTGGATAGTGGTATGGTGTAGTAGTCTGATGTACCTGATGGTTCCTGACATTGGATAGTGGTATGGTGTAGTAGTCTGATGTACCTGATGGTGCCTGACATTGGATAGTGTTATGGTGTAGTAGTCTGATGTACCTGATGGTGCCTGACATTGGATAGTGGTATGGTGTAGTAGTCTGATGTACCTGATGGTACCTGACATTGGATAGTTGTATGGTGTAGTAGTCTGATGTACCTGATGGTGCCTGATGGTGCCTAACATTGGATAATGGTATGGTGTAGTAGTCTGATGTACCTGATGGTGCCTGACATTGGATAGTGGTATGGTGTAGTAGTCTGATGTACCTGATGGTACCTGACATTGGATAGTGGTATGGTGTAGTAGTCTGATGTACCTGATGGTGCCTGACATTGGATAGTGGTATGGTGTAGTATTCTGATGTATCTGATGGTACCTGACATTGGATAGTGGTATGGTGTAGTAGTCTGATGTACCTGATGGTGCCTGACATTGGATAGTGGTATGGTGTAGTAGTCTGATGTACCTGATGGTGCCTGACATTGGATAATGGTATGGTGTAGTAGTCTGATGTACCTGATGGTACCTGACATTAGATAGTGGTATGGTGTAGTAGTCTGATGTACCTGATGGTGCCTGACATTGGATAGTGGTATGGTGTAGTAGTCTGATGTACCTGATGGTGCCTGACATTGGATAGTGGTATGGTGTAGTAGTCTGATGTACCTGATGGTGCCTGGCATTGGATAGTGGTATGGTGTAGTAGTCTGATGTACCTGATGGTGCCTGACATTGGATAGTGGTATGGTGTAGTAGTCTGATGTACCTGATGGTGCCTGGCATTGGATAGTGGTGTGGTGCAGTACACTATATAGCCCACCAACTGTGTCAAACATGTAGATCTTGAAATTCAGTTAATTATTTTAACACATCTGGTACACAAACTAACCTGTATTTTGTTATTTAACTCTAAAACTAACATCCATTATCTTAACTGTAAGTTTCAGTTCTATCCATTTCCAAATGTAATCCAGAAATCGATTCTTACATCGTGCTTCATCCCTATCCATCATTAAATCCATCCCATCAGTTATTGAGATTTTTCATTATTCCCTCCTTATCGTCCTTATCGTCGATAAAAAACATTATCCTCTTCATCCATCCACCATCCTTTCATCGCTCCTTTACCCGTATCGCTATCCAGCCATCCATTCCACGCTCCTTATCCACATCCATGCTTCTAGTATCTACACGCCACCGTCACCTCCATATCCTTATCCATTATTCACTCGTCCGTCCAACCCTACAATCAAACCCCTACCCTATCGTAACACACACACAACACACACACATGCTTAACACACACACACACAACGCAAACACACACGGAGAATAAGATAAGACCAAGGGGCGACTCACTCGCCCCGTATCCCTGGAATCTGACACGAATTCCTCTCGGGTGGCGGGATTGTGTCCATGGGGTTGGCAGCACGTGCCACGTGCACCGCGAATCTCATTAGAATACAGGTGGCTCTCACTGCATCAACACTGGCCATAAAAAAAACAACAAAAAAACTGGGATTTCAATAAATAAAAAAGTTTTGTCCAGATTAGGGGTGAGGGTGGGACTTGAAGAGGGTGGTGGTTGGGGTGCACGAATGATAAGGCTTTTTGGATTGGGTGTGTGTGTAAAAAAAAAAGGGGGGGTGGGGGTTGTCACAATAACAAAATATTTTCTAGCTCAGTGGTTCTCAACCTGTCTGTCGCGACACTTTTAGGGTGTCGAACTACCGTTTTCCAGGGGTCGCTTAAGACCATCGGAAAACACATGCACTCTACAGTGGTGAAGTAGCAAAGAAAATACTTTTGTGGTTTGGGTCGTCACAACACGAGGAACTGTATTAAGGGGTCGCGGCATTAGGAAGGTTGAGAACCACTGCTCTAGCATTAAGCTGTCCACATGTGTTCCTGGCTAGTCTCAGAAGTTATCAAATCTGATCAACGCTGTCGACAGCATCGTATGTGGCATGTTCAACACGTGTTGGCCTGGCTACACACACATATAAGGACACAGACACAAGACACACATGCACACACAAACATACCCACACCAGCTATGAACACAGAGACATAGACACACACGAGATATAAACACACATAGACGCACCCACACCAGACATGCACAGACACACGCACACCAGAAAGACTCACACCCACACAGGCAAACATACACTATATCGGTGGCGGACCCAAAGGGGTCACGTAGGTGCGAGTAACATCCCCTCTGTTTCTTGTTACTGAAGACGGTGCAAGAGAAAAAAAAATTGATTTAAAGACACCTGGCGGTCTCGGGTGACCTGGTGGTCTCAGGTGACCTGGTGGTCTCGGGTGTCCTGGTGGTCTCGGGTGTCCTGGTGGTCTCGGGTGACCTGGTGGTCTCGGGTGACCTGGTGGTCTCGGGTGTCCTGGTGGTCTCGGGTGTCCTGATGGTCTCGGGTGTCCTGGTGGTCTCGGGTGACCTGGTGGTCTCGGGTGTCCTGGTGGTCTCGGGTGACCTGGCGTTCTCAGGTGACCTGGTGGTCTCGCGTGACCCGGTGGTCTCAGGGGTCCTAGCGTTCTCAGGTGACTTGGCGGTCTTGGTGACCTGCCATTTTCAGGTGACCCTTTTTCATTCGTTTAGGCCAGTGCTTCCCAAAGTGGTCTATATCGACCCTAAGGGATCGATGACAACTTGCAAGGGGTCCATGTCAGCGAAAAAAAATTTTGGGTCCATGAAATAAAAATGGGGGGGTTAACGATAGTGGATCTTATGTAAGTAGGTCGTGACTTATAGATTTGCATTCCATGAATGGAAACATCCACATACACAGATAGTACCTATTTACTTACATAATATTACCTTATAATAATAAAGGCATATATCTTTCTACATAAATTATAAAAGTAAAAATGTAATAAAAAAGTATGAAGTAAAAATGTAAAAAAAAATTAATGTTCATGAAACGTGATGAAGAATCATATTACAATTTAAGTTATTAGATATATTTACTGATATATGAATATAAATTTAATCTTTGAAAGGTGTTAGCACTATACCGGCTGTCAAAAATACATTTGAAGTTAATGAATTTGGAAAAAAATCAATATTAGGTCAAATGGGGTCTACCCAAAACCGAAAAATAAGGTAAGTGGTCTACGAGACAAAAAGGTTTGGAGACCTCTGGTTTAGGCGACATTGTCCTTATTTGAATTATATGGGGTGGGGGATGTTAGAGAGCAGTGTCATACAGTTATTCTTTGTTAATTATTATAATTTTTTTTTTTTTTAAACGTAGCTTTATTTTTAAAAAATTTCTGCTTTTCAAATTTCCGACATCGGCGTAGATGTCGGAAATTTGAAAAGCAGAAATTTTTTAAAAATAAAGCTACATTTAAAAAAAAAAAAAAAAAAAAAAAAGTTGACGTTTTAGTTTTTTTAGTTTTAAAAACTAAAACGTCAACTTTTTTTTTTTTTGCTTCCAAATAATTAGCGCATTTTTTGGTGAAAAGTAATTTTTGGCCCTTTTCGGGGCTTTTTTTTGTGTTCGGTTTTATCAAGGGGCGAGGGTGGTGTATGTGTTTGTTTGTGATGATGGTTTTTTTTTTGTTGGGGGGTGTGTGTGTGTGTGTCAATGGACATGTTGTATATTGTTATATCTGGGTCAAACTTGTCCTATTTTTGTACTTATAGTATGTGCACAGCCCTTAATCCTTTTCTAGATTATAAAGTTGTCCTATTTGGGCATCACGGCTATTTGCTATTTTGTGGATCATGACTATTTGAAAAGATGATCTGAGAATATCGCGGCTATTTGCTATTTGTGGATCATGACTATTTGAAAAGATGATCTGAGAATATCACGGCTATTTGCTATTTGTGGATCATGACTATTTGAAAAGATGATCTAAGAATATCACGGCTATTTGCTATTTGTGGATCATGACTATTTGAAAAGATGATCTGAGAATATCACGGCTATTTGCTATTTGTGGATCATGACTATTTGAAAAGATGATCTGAGAATATCACGGCTATTTGCTATTTGTGGATCATGACTATTTGAATAGATGATCTGAGAATATCACGGCTATTTGCTATTTGTGGATCATGACTATTTGAATAGATGATCCGAGAATACTGTAACACAATGAAGCACTGTTTAACTCTATATAATTTTTTAAGTTTTTCATTCCCAAAAAGATACAAAAAACAAAAACATCATGATTTTTTTCTTTACTTTTTCAATCCCAATAAAAATATAATCCAATCATAATCTTTATTTTGTTAATCTTAATAAGTAAACAAAAAAGTACAATACTACATTTGATGTAGTCTGCCTTGTTTTGGAGATGATATTGCCCGCTAAACACACGTGTTATTATCCAGAAGGTCGGAGTCTAACTCTGGAGTTGTATTAATGTCTGAAACTGAAAACGGTTAAAACGTCATGTGGAGACTGGTGTCATGTGGAGACTGGTGTCATCATGTGGAGACTGGTGTCATGTGGAGACTGGTGTCATGTGGAGACTGGTGTTATCATGTGGAGACTGGTGTTATAATGTGGAGACTGGTGTCATGTGGAGACTGGTGTTATCATGTGGAGACTGGTGTTATCATCATGTGGAGACTGGTGTTATTGTGTGGAGACTGGTGTTATCATCATGTGGAGACTGGTGTTATCGTGTGGAGACTGGTGTCATCAAGTCGAGACTGGTGTTATCATCATGTGGAGACTGGTGTTATTGGTAAAAAAGAAAAAGAAAACAACTTGAAAGTCTGACGCACTATTTCGGAGCTGGAGTTTCCGTCCGCTGAGTGGTCTACGTCATATTAAAACCATGGAATATCGTCTGCAAATTAATCTTGTTATCTGGAATGAATGAATTATTGGGAAGCCGGGTCGGCTGGCCAGTCGGTAACAGAAAGCAATGAACAAGGGGAATCCGGGGTGGGGGGGGGTATTTTTATAAATTACCTCGCCGCATTGTCCCACCCTCGCCCTACCCCCTCGGTGTCCAGATGTTTATAGTCTCGAGACAGCCGGGCCTCCTTATGAAGCTATTTCTGTCACGTGAAATGAGCAAAGCTCTATTTTTGATGTCGTGCCGCCATGTTTTATGTCCCGCACAGCGAGCGTATGGGCTTGGCTTTCCCGGTGGTGATTGGAGGGCCCGGGGGTTGGGGGGGGGGGAGAAATAGTGTGGGTTAGTGGGGGGGGGGAGAAGAGAGATAAGTGCGAGGAAGTTGTAAGACGGAGACACATTCAGATTTGGCCTAAGGCCTAAGGGTGACATATTTATTATTTTTTCATTTTTAAATATTTTTTTTAAAACTGCTATTTGAGGGTTTCACTTACGGAAAGTAAATAAGGAATGTTTGCTTGGATTCTATTCTTTGCTGTACATTCATTTTGTGCGCCTTATCATTGTGATATGCCATTATATGGTACTTCGGGCGAAGATGACATGAACATGTTGGAGCAGACACGAAGGAAGCTGGGTTTTTTCCTGGGCTGGGGGTGGTGTGGGTCCGGGTGTTTATTGAACATGTTCATCCCCATCCCCGTACTTAGTGCCATTTCAAGGCGCTATTGGGGCGTCTAGGCAATGAAACTTTCCCTTTTTTAAAAATAAAGTGTCGATATGGTATGATAGTAAAATGGTAAGATCGTAAGGTGATGTAGGATGGATAGATCGTAATGTGATGGTCCGGATGGTAAGATGGTAAGGTCATGGTAGGATGGTAAAATGGTAAGGTCATGTTAGATGGTAGGATGGTAAGATCGTAAGGTGGTGATCAGATGGTAGGATGGTAAGATCGTACGGTGATGGTCATTGGCTCTTCTGTGTAGAAAATAAAATGTCTATGTGTCTCATTGGCTCTTCTGTTTGGAAAATAATTTGTCTTTGTGTCTCATTGGCTCTTCTGTGGAGAAAATAAAATGTCTTTGTGTCTCATTGGCTCTTCTGTGTAGAAAATAATCTGTCTTTGTGTCTCATTGGCTCTTCTGTAGAGAAAATAAAATGTCTTTGTGTCTCATTGGCTCTTCTGTGGAGAAAATAAAAACGATAATGCCAATGATGGACACCAGGATTGAGACTGTGGCCAAGTGGGGAGTGGTTCTCATGTCCTATTGCACGTTGCAGTGGCCAAGTGGGGAGTGGTTCTCATGTCCTATTGCACGTTGCAGTGGCCAAGTGGGGAGTGGTTCACGTGTCCTATTGCACGTTGCAGTGGCCAAGTGGGGAGTGGTTCACGTGTCCTATTGCACGTTGTAGTAGCCAAGTGGGGAGTGGTTCTCATGTCCTATTGCACGTTGCAGTGGCCAAGTGGGGAGTGGTTCTCATGTCCTATTGCACGTTGCAGTGGCCAAGTGAGGAGTGGTTCTCATGTCCTATGGCACGTTGCAGTGGCCAAGTGGGGAGTGGTTCACATGTCCTATTGCACGTTGCAGTGGCCAAGTGGGGAGTGGTTCACATGTCCTATTGCACGCTGCAGTGGCCAAGTGGGGAGTGGTTCACATGTCCAATTGCACGTTGCAGTGGCCAAGTGGGGAGTGGTTCACATGTCCAATTGCACGTTATAGTGGCCAAGTGGGGAGTGGTTCACGTGTCCTATTGCAAGTTGCAGTAGTGAGGTTGGGAGTGGTTCTCATGTCCTATTGCACGTTGCATTGGCCAAGTGGGGAGTGGTTCACACGTCCTATGGCACGTTGCATGACTCTGCAACGGATTATGCTTACACGAATTACATCTTCTTCCGATACATTTCTCTTGACCTTGCCCCAATGTGCTCATTCCCCGGGTGCTGTTTCCACCCCCCCCCCCCTTTTTTTTTCCTGAACTGACCCAGTCTCCGCGGCCACGTGTAATCTCTTCGAAATCTTTAATCACGTGATATAATTGTTCCATAAGATATGGTCGCATTAGTTAATGTAATCCAATGGTTTGAACCAGTAGCCATTTCATCTTTAATCCAGTTATTCTCAATGTATAGACAATTTTTTTTTGCCTAAAGCCACTCTCGACCTGCTCATAAGCCACTCTCGGCCTGCTCTAGTGTCTATTTAAACTCATATCTTAGGTTGTAGAAAAAAACACCGAACAAAAAGTGTGATTTAGACTTTTTGGAGGTCTCAAATTATTTATCACGCGTTCCCACCATCATACACTTGTGTTATATATATATATATATATATATATATATATATATATATATAAAGGGCGACGATTCCCTTAGTATGAGACTCGCTGGTGGGTTTCATCTCCTCATCCATCTAACCCGAAGCCTCTCTTCCGGCCGAGGGTTGATACAGAAATGCAATTTCTTTCAAAGGGTTTTATTCTGGTGATTGGATTCTCTCTGGTCGCTTAGTTTTTTTTCATGGTTTTTATTTTTGGGGGGGGTCGGGGGTTTGAGGGGGGGGGGGGGCTTAATTTGGGCCACGGGAAATTCCGGTTCCAGCAAATCATACATTTTGGTAGTTTCCCTAAGTGGGTGATGAGATGAGTTGGGTTAACTGATCTGGACTGATCGATCATCGTTCTGCTTCCGTTCAAAGATTTGGTTTGCGTTGTGCGCGTTGTTGTTTTGAAGCGGATTTTACAGTGCGGAATTTTCGTTATTTCAATTATTTAAAATAAACAACCCTAATAATAAAGTTTCTAGTATAATCTATGAGACGTTTTTGGTAGGGTTTGGGGCGGGTTTGGGGTTTTGGTAGGGTTTTGGTGGGGTTTGGGGGCGAGGTTGGGGGTGGTGGGGGCTGATAATTTGACAAAATATGCATTAAAGTAACGCACTTTACAAGAATCCCAATTAATGCTACCCCCCGCCCCCCACCCACTTTTTCCCCCCTCAAAGCTCGCAACGGCAAATTTTTTTATCCACACCTCTGAACTTTATTAATTTTCCAATGACCCACCCGCTTTTACACCGCAGATTTATTTCACCAACTGTTTATTTTAGAAAAAAAAACAAAAGAAAATATTACGCGCCAAACGTAAAAAAATAAAATAAAATATAAACATATATCTTTAATTAACAAATGACTTTTTTTCCTATCCCCCCTTTCTTTTTTCTTGTAGCTGTTAATTCAACGTTCGTGTACAGCCGCCATCCACTCGTCCACGCGTCGTTGTTGAGTTGATGTGATTTCAACTACATACTAGCACTTGAGCCCGTTCAAGTTGATGGGTCAAAAATATAAACTGACACAATACATCATCATTCCTATTAATATCTGTTGAAGTGCTAAAAAAAGGAAAGAAAAAGAGGGTGGGGGCCAAGAGTGGGGAGGCGGAGCAAGATTTTGTGTGTGTGTGTGAGGGGGGATAATTGTCAGTAAGAGAAATTGATTGTTGCGCGTAGTTGCAGCACGTGACATAGCCGTTGAAATGCGATGCTACGGACGACCGTAGATGCTAGCGAAATGAGAAATTTTTCAGACACGTCGACTTTTGTGGCAAGTTCCTGTAGTCATCTATCCTGTCAGTTTCCGACTGCGTCGGTCCCCACCACCTCAGACACCCCCCCCCCTCTTTCCCTGAAGGTAAAAATCCTTTATTTGCATTCATGTGTTAAAAACATGTTCTCTTTGCGCTCACATACATCAACCTACAGATTTACTGTAACTCCATTTCTTTTTCGAACCAAAAAAATATTACTTCGGAAAGGTCGGTTGATGGGATGAAGTGGGGGGGATTTTCATAGGATGAAGTGGAGTGGAATGGTGATGGGATGAAGTGGAGTGGAATGGTGATGGGATGAAGTGGAGTGGAATGGTGACGGGATGAAGTGGAGTGGAATGGTGATGGGATGAAGTGGAGTGGAATGGTGACGGGATGAAGTGGAGTGGAATGGTGATGGGATGAAGTGGAGTGGAATGGTGATGGGATGAAGTGGGGTGGAATGGTGATGGGATGAAGTGGAGTGGAATGGTGATGGGGTGAAGTGGAGTGGTGATGGGATAAAATGGAGTGGAATGGTGATGGGATGAAGTGGGGTGGAATGGTGACGGGATGAAGTGGAATGGTGATGGGATGAAGTGGAGTGGAATGGTGATGGGATGAAGTGGGGTGGTATCGTGATGGGATGAAGTGGAGTGGAATGGTGACGGGATGAAGTGGAATGGTGATGGGATGAAGTGGAGTGGAATGGTGACGGGATGAAGTGGAGTGAAATGGTGATGGGATGAAGTGGAATGGTGACGGGATGAAGTGGAGTGGAATTGTGATGGGATGAAGTGGAGTGAAATGGTGATGGGATGAAGTGGAATGGTGACGGGATGAAGTGGAGTGGAATTGTGATGGGATGAAGTGGAATGGTGACGGGATGAAGTGGGATGGAATGGTGATGGGATGAAGTGGAGTGAAATGGTGATGGGATGAAGTGGAATGGTGACGGGATGAAGTGGAGTGGAATGGTGACGGGATGAAGTGGAGTGAAATGGTGATGGGATGACATGGGGCGGAATGATGAAGTAGATGAACAAAAAAAATAGAGATTGCTATTAAAAAACCAACCGTTGTCTACATCAGAAAGATAAAGAAACAAGTACTCGCACGTGAGGCGAATCTCTTCCCCTCGATACTCGATAAACTGGTGCCATAAAAAAAAAATTTAGAACATTTCTGATAAGGAGTACCCGGTAGTCGATTACCCCCGAGACCATCAGCAGGGCATTCCTGTTTTGTCTACCTGACACATTTGGGGATTCCATTTCGTAATCGGACTCCCTCCAAAAATATCGGCAGGTCAATGAGGTGTGTGTGTGGTAGAGTGTGGAGGGTAGGGGGTGGGTGGGTGGGGGGGGGGTATTTTTAATCCACCTAAAAATGGCTCACTGGAAGCTGGCTTGCCTTGTAACAGTGAAAGTTGTTAACTTTTTTTGGAAAGTTGCATTCTTTTTATGATACGCGGTTAAATGAAAAAACAAAAACAAAAAAAAACGTGTTTTCTTAGCTGAGAAACTTTGCTTTCGAGGGTAATCATGGAAGCCCCTTGCTGCGTGGAGCTGAAGTTCCCGCACTAAAAGTTGATAGGTCGGCTAGACATAGAAGGACGGTTCTCAAATTGGGGGTTCGGGGGGGGGGGGGGGAAGAGGGAAAGGGGGTCACATTGCTAATTGTTATTTTAAATTTGCGCTCGTTTCGGCTTTGAACTTTCCGTGAATTGATAATTCAGCCTTTGAGAAAAACAACTGAAATTTATTCATGGATGCCATCTTGTATTTATTTTCTCGTTTCCTAATTATTGTTCAGGATTTTTGCCGAGTGTTTTAGAAGAATTTTGCGAATCTTCTTCCATTAAACTTATTGCTATCAGAAGCAGTGTGGCTTACATAATGTGCACTTGGTATCCAATGGCATGAGGAGCGGCGTGGGGAGGGGTTGGGGAGGGACGTGTGGAAGGGCGTGTGGAGGGGAGTGTGGAGGGGAGTGTGGAGGGACGTGTGGAGGGGTGGGGGAGGGGCGTGTGAAGATGAGTGTGGAGGGGTGGGGGCGTGTGGAGGGGCGTGTGGAGATGAGTGTAGAGGGGTGGGGGAGGGGCGTGTGGAGATGAGTGTGGAGGGGAGTGTGGAGGGGTGGGGAGGGGCGTGTGGAGAGGCGTTTGGAGGGGCGCCCCGGGTGGCCATTTTTCTTTGTTTATGGAGGGACGGCATATTTTGCCAAATAAAGAGTTTATCTGTGGATGGGGACGGCAAAACCTTTTTTTTTGCCTGGCCTGGGCGTCATTAACCGTAGCTACGCCCCGGTTGGCATCTGCTTATATGCTTACAGTTATTGGCGCTGCATATGAAAATTGATGACAATGCGTAAACTCAATGTGTCTTAGAGGCGTGTCATGTCAAGTCAAGATTTATTTCAGCCAGGCCAAAAAAGCAATCAACATCTTGTCGGGTCTCACTCGTGTTCAGATAATCCATGGATATGTCGTGTGGATTCGGATTGGAATTCATAAAGTTCGCAACTCCGACTCCTCAATCCAGATTTAGACTCTATCCAGCCGGGCTTCTCTGGCGCAGAAAACAAAATTCAGCTTAAAAAACAAGAACGACTAACAACATTTTTTAAACACCTTTTTTACCAATATCATTTCTAGCAACATCTTTTTTAAACAACGTTTTAGTAAAACAACATTTTAAGCACCAACTTTTCACACCATGATAGAGCTCTTTTCGTGAACGGTTCGGCGGAATTTTGAAACCAGATATGAACACGTCCCCGGGTCACCCCAGTTTGAGAACCAGTGTTTTCCCTCCTAAGTGTTATGTACAGTTTGTGAACCAGTGCTTTCTCTCTTAAGTGTTATGTACAATTTGAGAAACAATTTGAGAACCAGTGCTTTGTCTCTTAAGTATTATGTACAATTTGAGAACCAGTGCTTTCTCTCTTCAGTGTTATGTACAATTTGAGAACCAGTGCTTTGTCTCTTAATGTTTTATGTAAAATTTGAGAACCACTGCTTTCTCTCTTCAGTGTTATGTACAATTTGATGACAATGTCACAATGATGGATGTGCCATTATCGTTCCAGTGGGTTACTGACTTGTAGGCGCACGATAATTGTACCAGTGGCGCCCCCGCCATCACCCAATGCTCACCCACCCCGTCACGCAGCCGTCCACTCGTAGCTTGCAGCCTTACGCGGGGCTTCTGTGGCGCCCTCCGGATCATTTCCACTACCTCATGTTAACTTTTGTTGTAGTAGTTGCAGTACAAGTGTATCACTTCCATGACCCATTCCACTAACAGCGTTCACTGCTGTTGTACTTGTTGCATTACAAGTGTATCACTTCATGACCTCATCCGACACTTTCTACTTTACTCCATTTACTTCTAGCAGTTCTAAACATTAGGGTACCATCGGTGGCGAAGTTAGGGTTCGTGCACCCGGGGCGGGCCGAGAATTTTTCCGACCGCTTTCCAAGAATAACCAATAACCTCATCAGTTGGCTGAAAATACCGCCCCTACAAATAAAGAAATATAAAAAAGTGCCACCTTGTGTTGATCTCCCCCTCCACACCCTCTTCCTAAGCCAATGGATACCATTAATTTATTGATTCTTTTATCTAAGCCTCTCCCATCCCATATTATAGCAGACCTCTCCCATCCCACATTACATCAGACCTCTCCAATCACACACTAGCACATCTCTCCCATCACACACTAGCACACCTCTCCCATCACACACTAGCACACCTCTCCCATCCCCACTAGCAAACCTCTCCCATCCCCCACTAGCACACCTCCCCTATCCCCCACTAGCAAACCTCTCCCATCCCCCACTAGCAAACCTCTCCCATCCCCCACTAGCAAACCTCTCCCATCCCCCACTAGCAAACCTCTCCCATCCCCCACTAGCAAACCTCTCCCATCCCCCACTAGCAAACCTCTCCTATCCCCCACTAGCAAACCTCTCCCATCCCCCACTAGCAAACCTCTCCCATCCCCCACTAGCAAACCTCTCCCATCCCCCACTAGCAAACCTATCCCATCCCCCACTAGCAAACCTCTCTCATCCCCCACTAGCAAACCTCTCCCATCCCCCACTAGCAAACCTCTCCCATCCCCCACTAGCAAACCTCTCCCATCCCCCACTAGCAAACCTCTCCCATCCCCCACTAGCAAACCTCTCCCATCCCCCACTAGCAAACCTCTCCCATCCCCCACTAGCAAACCTCTCCCATCCCCCACTAGCAAACCTCTCCCATCCCCCACTAGCAAACCTCTCCCATCCCCCACTAGCAAACCTCTCCCATCCCCCACTAGCAAACCTCTCCCATCTAAACATTTTAAAATAAACATTATTTTGACACGTAAATATGTAAATATGGCATTTACGCTTTCAAAATTCAAAAAAAAATTTAGAAAAAAAAAATTCCTCTTTTTGTAAAAGAAAAAAAAAGTGTCCAGGTAAATGCATGTTTGCCTGACAGTTTTTGTGATGTAAAGGGGACAGCTGACGGTGACGTCATCTCTAAGACAAACACAATTATACCTATATTAGGATTTTTATAATTTACATTTCAAACTTTATATTTAGTGATTTGTTGAAAAGTTAGTGTTTTCTTAAAAGACTATTGACATGCTTAGATCAGTGGCGTAGTGAGGGGGGCAAGGGGGGCATCATGCCCCGGGCGCTATTCACAAAGGGGCGCCAAATGGTATATTTTACTATAATATTGTATGGTTTTCGAATAGGGGAGCGCTAAAAAGGTATTGGGGGCGCTAAAAAGGTATTGTGCCACGGGCGCGAGTTAAGCTCGCTACGCCACTGGCTTGGATCTATCCTACTATCCTAACACGTGTATATAAATATACTTTTTAAAAAAAAAAATTATTTTAAACAATGAGAATACTAAACAAAATTGAAAGAAGAAAAAATCTCTAACGCTGAAGAAAAATCCGAATATCAAACAAAAACGATGCCTTTGTTTTTTTTTTTATTGAATGAATACAATACAGTATTTTTGTTGTATTGAATATTTCAGAACTAGGAAATCTTTGCGCATGCGCTGTCTTCACGGTCCCAGCTGGCCTTGCAATAGTAATGCTTGCTCACGTAACTCCAACCATGGCAGCATGCGTGTTGTCACCTGACACCAGGTGACATGGACATTACATGCGTGTTGTCACCTGACACCAGGTGACATGGACATTACATGCGTGTTGTCACCTGACACCAGATGACATGGACATTACATGCGTGTTGTCACCTGACACCAGATGACATGGACATTACATGCGTGTTGTCACCTGACACCAGGTGACATGGACATTACATGCGTGTTGTCACCTGACACCAGATGACATGGACATTACATGCGTGTTGTCACCTGACACCAGGTGACATAGACATTACATGCGTGTTGTCACCTGACACCAGATGACATGGACATTACATGCGTGTTGTCACCTGACACCAGGTGACATGGACATTACATGCGTGTTGTCACCTGACACCAGGTGACATGGACATTAAGTCAAACGCTGTCTCTTTGGCTTTTAAAAAATTAAAAACCGATTTGAATGGGACTTTTTGAAATTAAGTTTGGTCGTCGTAATCTAACCTCAAATACTCCCTGCTGTAATTAAAGATCAGCTCAATTTTGCGCCAGGGATTTAAATAGTAAAAAAATGTAAAAGGCAACATCTTTTGCGAATTTTTGATGAGATGTGTTTGAAAAGTTTACTTCAAAATTTTTTATTTCTTTTTTTTTTTAAAATCTGAATAATTTTTACCGTGTGCTCATGTTAGGGGTAAGTAAAATTGCCCCTTTTGGGATGGGGATAAGTAAAATTGCCCCTTTTGGGATGGGGATGAGTAAAATTGCCGCCTTTGGGATGTTGGTAAGTAAAATTGCCCCAATGGGGATATGTAAAATTGTCTCTTTTGGGATGGGGATAAGTAAAATTGTCCCTTTTGGGATGGGGATAAGTAAAATTGCCCCTTTTGGGATGGGGATGAGTAAAATTGCCCCTTTTGGGGTGGGGATCCTATTTTATTTCATTGATGAAATGGCCACAGCTTGAGCAGTGGTGAATACCTTTTTTTTTTTAAATGGTGCATCTCTCGACAGTTAGATTAGTCTTCGAGCTATTGCCGTGCCCAGCTTCAATATTAACAGAAATCGGATGGGCCCCATATTCAATGTTTACAAGAGTTACGGTTAATGTAGCCAACACACGTGACACAATGTTACACTTTAATTGTTACTTTAACATGGTTTCCTTTTTTTTTTTTTTTACTTGGCCTTAATTTACGTATGCGCCGATAACGCTTTTAGCAGTTTGTTTTCCCCGAATACAAACCCGACAAAAGCCGGGTAGAGATGCTAGTAGGCTATAAATAGACACCTAGATTTAATTAGGACACGAATGTTGAATTGCGGCTTTGAGGAGGGGGTCGCTCTGGTTCTTGCGTATCTCTCACAGCGGTCCCCCGGCTGGCATGATTGGAACCTTACTAGATGTTCCTTCATGTGTTCATTCTCATATTAAAGGGAGCCCTGTGGAAAATAAATTGTAAAGAAAACTTGTGAACTCGTGGATTGTAACTCAAGCAGAAATCCTTTGAATAAGACAAATACTTAAACGAGGGCGTACACTGTCCCAAATACTTGAACGAGGGCGTACACTGTCACAAATACTTAAACGTGGGCGTACACTGTCACACATACTTAAACGTGGGCGTACACTGTCACACATAATTAAACGTTGGCGTACACTGTCACACATACTTAAACGTGGGCGTACACTGTCACACATACTTGGGCGTACACTGTCCCAAATACTTAAACGTGGGCGTACACTGTCACAAATACTTAAACGTGGGCGTACACTGTAACACATACTTCAACGTGGGCGTACACTGTCACAAATACTTAAACGTGGGCGTACACTGTCACAAATACTTAAACGTGGGCGTACACTGTCCCAAATACTTAAACGTGGGCGTACACTGTAACACATACTTCAACGTGGGCGTACACTGTCCCAAATACTTAAACGTGGGCGTACACTGTCACAAATACTTAAACTTGGGCGTACACTGTCACAAATACTTAAACGTGGGCGTACACTGTCACAAATACTTAAACGTGGGCGTACACTGTCACAAATACTTAAACGTGGGCGTACACTGCCACAAATACTTAAACGTGAGGGTACACTGTTACAAATACTTAAACGAGGGCGTACACTGTCACGCAGGTCCGTTTTTTCTAGCTCGGACAAATTTTTAGGCGGAAGTCGTACATCAAAACTTTGTCCGAAATATTTTGGCTTAATATCCAGTTAAGTTCTTTGATCCGGACATCAATGAATCGATTCTTACAAAAAGTTTGTGGGATAAAAACAATATTGAAGGAGGACTAAACCTTATTAAATGAATCACTCACAAATGAAACACTCACAATTTTTTTAAATTATTAATTAATTATTTTTTTTTAGAAAATCGTCACATTATCAATTAGGTACGTAATTTGAGAACCGCTGTTTAAAGTAATTGCGGTGGTGTGTTGCTGACGGAAGACTCCACAAGCGTAAACACTACCATATCTGGTGGTAGGTCTGCTTTAAAACAACAACAGCCTCTACTCGCGGTTATCTCCCCCCCCACTGATGGTTGACCAAAAGGTGTTGACACGCATTTGCCAGGTCCACACACACCTGGAGACGACACATGTTTGCCCGGGTTCCTGGTTTCTTCTTCTTCGTATTATTATTTTTAAACAGAGATTTAGAGGTTATCTCAAACTTGTTAGTCTCTTACAAAAGTAGTAGCGGTTGATGACTACGAGATGATCTCAGGCTAATATTGAAATACGTGTGACCTTCAACCTCACCGTCAGTGTGAGATAAATATGCGTTCTTCTTGCAGTAATGACCCCCTTACAGATGTCTATAGACTTCTATTCTTTAAGGTGGTGAAGATCCCTTTCACATCACGATGTCTCTCGACATAACTGTTTGGGGCACTGAAGACATCTTTCACACCATATGCAGTCTCTCGTCATGTCTATTTGGGGGGCACTGAAGACATCTTTCACACAATATGCAGTCTCTCGTCATGTCTATTTGGGGGGCACTGAAGACATCTTTCACACCATATGCAGTCTCTCGTCATGTCTATTTGGGGGGCACTGAAGACATCTTTCACACCATATGCAGTCTCTCGTCATGTCTATTTGTGGGCACTGAAGACATCTTTCACACCATATGCAGTCTCTCGTCATGTCTATTTGGGGGGCACTGAAGACATCTTTCACACCATATGCAGTCTCTCGTCATGTCTATTTGTGGGCACTGAAGACATCTTTCACACCATATGCAGTCTCTCGTCATGTCTATTTGGGGGGCACTGAAGACATCTTTCACACCATATGCAGTCTCTCGTCATGTCTATTTGGGGGGCACTGAAGACATCTTTCACACCATATGCAGTCTCTCGTCATGTCTATTTGGGGGGCACTGAAGACATCTTTCACACCATATGCAGTCTCTCGTCATGTCTATTTGGGGGGCACTGAAGACTTTTTTCAAATTACGATCTCTGTATGCGTATGAAGACCTGTTTACTCCTGGGTTAGTAGTGTCAAGAGTTGTTGTCAACTCTCAATCAAAAACGTAGTTTCAAGCTCTTAGAGTAGTTGGGGGGGGGGGGGGGTGTTCAATTAGCGGGGGTGGGTGCAATCATAATAAACGTTGTGTAGAGAAACCTCCTTTACCGCTTATGTAAGTTAACACTAGGCGATGCTATGCGTAGTGCAGAAGACCGAGAGGAATGGAGAAGGATAGTTTTCATGTCATCTGTGGCGCCCCAACGGCCCAAGGACTAAGGGACATGATGATGATGATGAAGTTAACACAAACAAATATACAGGATATCGACCTGCAATTTGCCCTTTAAGGATGAGAAAAGGCCCTGGGCAAGCACATTGGCAGTTAGGCACTAACAACGCAATCTTCGAAAAGAAAACATTCTTGTTGGTTCATTGAGATCGAGGCCGCCAAGGCCGATCGCTGTTACACTTCTTCGATTGCTTACGGTGTTAACAGCAAAAATGCGGTAACTTTTTACTGAGAACACCAAATATTTTTATTAAAAAATACAAATAAACCAAACAAACGAAAAAAAAACCCCATCATGTTTAAGCTCCTCGTAGCGCGTAGGCTTAGGCTTAAACCCGTAGTTAATACGGTGAACGCGTAGGGGTAAACAGGTCTGCGTAGCTACATCTTTTGGGTTTGTGAAATAGGTGCTATGCTTGGAAATGTGATAAAATGAAGTTGAAATCATATGAGAAGGGATGTAGACTTGAAGCTCAGTTCTGCTGTAACAGAAATAGACCGTTCTCTTTGTGCACTGAAATCGCGTGAAACCGTATCCGGAAATTTCATCGACGGAAATTTGATCGAACGGAAATTTGGTTGAATCATTTTTTTTTAGTTTACACGTTAAAATTTTGCGTCAAATTTCTTTTTGAACGCATTATTTTGTTTTACTGTATAGTATAATGCGTCCAAAAAGAAATTTGACGAAAATTTTAACGTGTGAACTGAAAAAAAGATTCGACCAAATTTCTGTTCGATCAAATTTCCGTCGATCAATTTTCTGTCGACGAAATTTCTTTCGAGCAAATTTCTGGTAACCGCGTGAAACAGATGCCCGGCACTATCATGGTGGTAGAACTACTAAGCAAGCGATTTACCATGGTATTAGAACTACTAAGCAAGCGATTACCATGGTAGTAGAACTACTAAGCAAGCGATTTACCATGGTAGTAGAACTACTAAGCAAGCGATTTACAATGGTAGTAGAACTACTAAGCAAGCGATTCCCAAACATCTTTAATGAAGGCAGTACATGACGTCTCCCATCGAGTGTACATCCCATGTGGGTGATCTCCACCAAACCCACTTGTCCCACGTTGAACGGGGACTTCTAATCTGTCCCGGCCACTTGCTTCCTGTTCAACTCTCGCGCGTCGCCCCGTGACACACCGAGGCTACTACCATCAACAATGGACTTCCCCTAAAGAGATACAGTCGCGAATTATTTTTTTTTTAAACAAACCAACAGGCCAGTGGCGTAGTGAGCTTAACTCGCGCCCGGGGCACAATACCTTTTTAGCGCCCCCCTCTATTCGAAAACCATACAATATTATATGTAAAATATACCATTTGGCGCCCCTTTGTGAGTAGCGCCCAGGGCATGATGCCCCCTTGCGCCCCCCTCACTACGCCACTGCAACAGGCTGCTCTTTCGATTAAGTTTTCCTCTCGCTGATGCAATACATTGCTACTCTAATTGATGTCTATTGTAGGGCAGCGGTCTACGAGAAATGGCAGGATACGACATCCCACTTTCGCGCGTGCGGTCCTATCTACATATTTGATGACGCAATTACGAAAATAGCAGAGAAGTCTCGGAGGAGAAATGGATTTCTAAATGCTAATAAATAAACCTGTGCTGGACGCCTCTTTTTGGCGCACCGTTTGCTGGTGCGGTATAAATATGTAACAAACAGGAGAGCTTGCAACGGGCCGAAAAGGGGGGGGGGGGGAATTGGTGTATTCTGAGATATTTTTCCACAACACTTCAGACATCCGAATTTGTTGGATTTACGCGAAACGAATAAATCAACGCAAACATACGATACCATTTCCCAGTATATTTGTTTGAGGACCGCCGTGTCATCATCTAGTTTAATCATAGTCTTTGTTTAATCATAGTCTTTGTTTAATCATAGTCTTTGCTTAATCATAGTCTTTGTTTAATCATAGTCGTTGTTTAATCATAGTCTTTGTTTAATCATAGTCTTTGCTTAATCATAGTCTTTGTTTAATCATAGTCTTTGTTTAATCATAGTCTTTGTTTAATCATAGTCTTTGTTTAATGATAGTCTTTGTTTAATCATAGTCTTTGTTTAATCATAGTCTTTGTTTAATCATAGTCTTTGTTTAATCATAGTCTTTGTTTAATGATAGTCTTTGTTTAATCATAGTCTTTGTTTAATCATAGTCTTTGTTTAATCATAGTCTTTGCTTAATCATAGTCGTTTAACTCTTTTTCCTCACCCTCAGATTATTCCCATGTTTACGATTCGGTTTTGTTAATTAAACTTTTTAATTCTTTTTTAAAATGCGGGCAAGGAAAAGTCTTACAATTTTTTTTTTTTTTTTTTTTTTTTTTTTTTTTTTTTTTTTTAAGACTTTTTTCCTTGCGGGCAAGGAAAAGTCTTACAATTTTTAAATCAAAAAACTTAAGAGGATTTTTTTTTTTTTTTTAAACTTAATGTACCTAAAGAGTTGAACTTATTTTCTCGATTTGCTTAAAGACCTTCGAATTTCATATTAATAATAATCCCTTTAATGTAAACAGTTGTACCACCTGATTTTTTGACGCCTTGGTCCGATGACCCCCCCCCCCCCCCCATTTCTGTGGCCAACCATCGCTTTCACATGACCATGTTCTAGATCAACGGTGGCCAAACCGCGGCTCGCGAGCCGCATGCGGCTCTTCTGTGTACACATTGCGGCTCGCGAACAATTTATGAAATTAAAACTTTTCGTTTGAAATATATAATATCAAAAATAAATGAAAGTTTTTTTAAAAAATCTTGACTGAAACAAAGGGTTGAAAATAATTTTGCATTGTTTTAAATTTTTAAATGTTTAAATAATTAAATTCGAAAAAAAGTAGTTTTTAAAAATAAATCACAAAAGGAATTTTTCATTGCGAGTGGGGTCGTGACCCATAGTGCTTTAATGCGGCTCTCAAAAATTTTTTTTATTTAAAAAATGGCTCTCACTTACTACAGGTCTGGCTACTAAGTACTTTTCCTTTCCACTTTATAAGGGGTGGTGTGGGGTGCCACCGCGAAGCAAAGGTTTCAGAACCGCCGAGCCAAGCGCGTACTTTACCTGCTTTAATCAACCGAGGATAATATCCATGGATTAACTCTACCTGTCATCTCGGATAATGACAAGTGTCTGTTTGTTAATCTGAGACAAGCTAGGCAAGACGTCAGCTGTACGGCCGCTTGACTGGTCTGTAATGGGTTAATCAACCATTCCATCCGCTCTTACTCCAGTGCCGCAACTAACCGATGAGGATTCTTAGTCATTTTCCCCCCAACGATATCCCATTGCCGGAGTTGGTTTTCAATCCTCGGCAGTTATCCGCGGTGCGATCGATACCCCCACCGTTATTCGTAACCGTTGTTCAAGTATCGGAGTTGCTCTTTTAATCCGACTCCCCTGCTCTTATTTTTTTTTTCATTTCGAAGCTAAGTAATAAGTTATTTAGTCACAAGATACAAATTCAGCGTGTTAATAAATACATTTTAAAAAATAAATTTTTATATATAAAAAAAAATCGATAAATTAAGGTGATAGTTCAACTGCAGGGGAGGTAATTTGATGGCGTAATATTATCGACTTTTGCAGTGGCGTAGCGAGCTTAACTCGCGCCCGGGGCACAATACCTTTTTAGCGCCCCCCATTCGAAAACCATACAATATTATATGTAAAATATACCATTTGGCGCCTCTTTGTGAGTAGCGCCCGGGGCATGATGCCCCCCTTCCCCCCCATCACTACGCCACTGGACTTTTGTCCTGTCTACAGCCATGACAAGTATCGTTGGTTTGTACGGGACTCGCCTTGACGGGACACACGTTTTAATGCCCGCCATTACAGCATTTATAGTTCTTTTAAATGTATGCGGTCGTCTGGGTAAGACATAAAAAATGTACGACGTGTCTGTGCTGCGTGACATATTAATGTTTGGCTGGAGAAGATAAGGGGGGGGGGGCGGACAACGACGTGTGTGAGCATCAGTTCTGGTTGGCGTCTTTCGGAATGAAGAGGGAATAAGGAGTCGGAGTTGGGAAGTCTTGTTGGAGTCGTTGTTACGGAATCTGTCTTTTTGCCGTGAAATCGATTCAAATCGGGATAAAGTTATAAGATATTTTTTTTTTAAACTTGGGGTTGGGTGGGGGGGGGGGTGGGTTTACAAGATTAAATTAAGCTAAATTAAAAAAAAAACAGGTAGTTCAAAACAACAGCCCCCACCCCCAACTTTCCACCCCTAAAATGTATGACACAAATGTGAGCTCAGCACATGTTTTAGACTCTGTAACACTTTCTATACGAGAGATAAGAACAATGAAGAGTTCAACATTTTTTTGTAAAAATCAAAGAATTCTCAAACTTTTGTTTGATACTTGTAGCATGTTTGTAGAAAAAAACAACAAGCAAGTGATACCCATACATAATCAATGGTTTCTAGTTCCTAGACCCAATGGTTCCTATACCCAACGGTTCCTTGACCCTACGGTGCCTAGACCCAACGGTTCCTTGACCCTACGGTGCCTAGACCCAACGGTTCCTATACCCAACGGTTCCTTGACCCTACGGTTCTTAGACCCAACGGTTCCTTGACCCTACGGTGCCTAGACCCAATGGTTCATATACCCAACGGTTCTTAGACCCAACGGTGCCTAGACCCAATGGTTCCTATACCCAACGGTTCCTTGACCCTACGGTGCCTAGACCCAACGGTTCCTATACCCAACGGTTCCTTGACCCTACGGTTCTTAGACCCAACGGTTCATTGACCCTACGGTGCCTAGACCCAACGGTTCCTATACCCAACGGTTCTTAGACCCAACGGTTCTTAGACCCAACGGTTCCTAGACCCTACGTTTCCTAGACCCAACGGTTCCTATAGCCAACGGTTCCTATACCCAACGGTTCTTAGACCCAACGGTTCCTATAACCAACGGTTCCTAGACCCAACGGTTCTTAGACCCAACGGTTCCTAGACCCTACGTTTCCTAGACCCAACGGTTCCTATAGCCAACGGTTCCTATACCCAACGGTTCTTAGACCCAACGGTTCCTAGACCCAACGGTTCCGAGACCCAGCAGCTATAAGAGGTTCACAATTCTGAACTAACCTTTACACTGGCCTTTCTACTTTTAGAAAACGAACAAATAAAAAAACATTAGGACTTTTGATCTAAATTGATCAGATTATTCACTCCAATTTACCGCCATCTCCATTCCGCCATATTGTTTTTTTTTTTTGGCGTACAATACTCCCATCTATCATAACGCCCTGGCATTTCCGTTTCCGTTTGGACTCGTCGTTTCCTAGTCACTCGCCGGCGAGCGTCGAGTTTCTGTTTGTAAAGAGTACTCGGCCACTTTCGCCTCCACTTGACAGCGAGCATCCTGGTTCGAAGCCTGACGTCATCGATCCAATCGCCTTTTTCCCGAACAAAGAGATGAGAATGTTCGGCCTCAAGTATCCTGTTGTCATCATCTCAGACTTCAATCATATCAACCAGGAAGAAAATAAAGGGGGGAATGGGGTGGGGGAAATGGTGTGGGGGTGGTGGTTTTGGGTAAACGGGTCAAGGTTAACCGAGTTTGACGTGAATGCAGGTAATAGTCCCCTGACATATGATATTGGGGTATGCGTTTTTTTTTTTTTTTTTTTTGGGGGGGGGGCGCAATTACGATTGATCAAAGGCGGAATCACAAAGGGTCGATTACGAGTTACATTTCTGTAGTTGTGAACAAAATTGGGGAATCGAGATAAGACAAAGATCATTGTTTACTGAACATTAACTTGTGGACTAATATTTGATCAGAAATTTCCCAAGCTTCAACGATTTGCCATGGCGCATGTTTCCATTGGTTCATGTTTCCATTGTTTCATGTTTCCATTGTTTCATGTTTCCATTGTTTCATGTTTCCATTGTTTCATGTTTCCATTGTTTCATGTTTCCATTGTTTCATGTTTCCATTGTTTCATGTTTCCATTGTTTCATGTTTCCATTGTTTCATGTTTCCATTGTTTCATGTTTCCATTGTTTCATGTTTCCATTGTTTCATGTTTCCATTGGTTCATGTCTCCATTGTTTCATGTCTCCATTGTTTCATGTCTCCATTGTTTCATGTTTCCATTGTTTCATGTTTCCATTGTTTCATGTCTCCATTGTTTCATGTTTCCATTGTTTCATGTTTCCATTGTTTCATGTTTCCATTGTTTCATGTTTCCATTGTTTCATGTTTCCATTGTTTCATGTTTCCATTGGTTCATGTTTCCATTGTTTCATGTTTCCATTGTTTCATGTTTCCATTGTTTCATGTTTCCATTGTTTCATGTTTCCATTATTTCATGTTTCCATTGTTTCATGTTTCCATTGTTTCATGTTTCCATTGTTTCATGTTTCCATTGTTTCATGTCTCCATTGTTTCATGTCTCCATTGTTTCATGTCTCCATTGTTTCATGTTTCCATTGTTTCATGTCTCCATTGTTTCATGTTTCCATTGTTTCATGTTTCCATTGTTTCATGTTTCCATTGTTTCATGTTTCCATTGTTTCATGTTTCCATTGTTTCATGTCTCCATTGTTTCATGTTTCCATTGTTTCATGTTTCCATTGCTTCATGTTTCCATTGGTTCATGTTTCCATTGTTTCATGTTTCCATTGTTTCATGTTTCCATTGTTTCATGTTTCCATTGTTTCATGTTTCCATTGTTTCATGTCTCCATTGTTTCATGTCTCCATTGTTTCATGTCTCCATTGTTTCATGTTTCCATTGTTTCATGTTTCCATTGTTTCATGTTTCCATTGTTTCATGTCTCCATTGTTTCATGTTTCCATTGTTTCATGTTTCCATTGTTTCATGTATTCAGTGACATCACTTCCGGTGCTAAAGCCGAAATAATGTATGTAATCTGGTCTTTTGTCGTACAAAATAAAATTGTAATAAATTAAGTTTGATAATTTCAGAACTCTCGAATTCCGTGGAATAATTTCTTAGTGTTCCTAAAAAGATTGTATGGATTGATTCTATGTTGATATTCGTTGACATTTGTTGGATGATATTTTGCTGATTTCGTTGACATAGGCTGTCAATGCGCTGATAATTAGGTTGGTATTATTTAAGACTGTTACATATTTCTAAGAAATCGACTTTCAGTTGGATCATTGGTCAACCTGGGGGTTGGGTGCGAAGGGTCGGGTGTGGGTGCGAAGGGGCGGGTGTGGGTGCGAAGGGGGGAACTATTTATTAATTAAACGATGTGTGTTTAAAAGAGGCGCCATTTTGAGAGTTCACCCCTGCATTTAGTCAATATTATTTAACCATCTTCCGCTCACTGCATCACATTTACAATGCTTGCAACTTCTCCCGGTGAGGATATTCTTTGACCACACAAACAACAGCATACTATGAGAGGGGGAAATGCCCCCGCCCCCTTGCTCAGGAGTTTGCACCATTTTTGTGCAGAATTCCTCATGTAATATATTTTTGTTCTCGGATCACGTGCTTATTTTCTGGTTATCAACACAATACATTAAAAAATAAGTTTGAAAATAATATGTGCAATAATTGATTATATTGATGTTACAATTATGGTTATAGTTGTGACAATGTCACATAGCGGTCATTGACTTTGAAAAGCGTTTACGGACAATCATTGAAAATTCGTCAATTTTAGGAACATCATTCATTAACTCCCCGAATGTCTTGTGAGTCTTATGATGCTATCCCTGAATCCTAACTGATTGTCTTGTGGGCCTTATGATGCTATCCCTGAATCCTAACTGATTGTCTTGTGGGCCTTATGATGCTATCCCTGAATCCTAACTGATTGTCTTGTGGGCCTTATGATGCTATCCCTGAATCCTAACTGATTGTCTTGTGGGCCTTATGATGCTATCCCTGAATCCTACCTGATTGTCTTGTGGGCCTTATGTTGCCAATCATTGAATCCTAACTGATTGTCCTGTTGGCCTTATGAAGCTATCCCTGAATCCTGATTGTCTTGTGGGCCTTATGATGCTATCCCTGAATCCTAACTGATTGTCTTGTGGGCCTTATGTTGCCAATCCTTGAATCCTAACTGATTGTATTGTGGGCCTTATGATGCTATCCCTGAATCCTGATTGTCTTGTGGGCCTTATGATGCTATCCCTGAATCCTAACTGATTGTCTTGTGGGCCTTATGATGCTATCCCTGAATCCTAACTGATTGTCTTGTGGGCCTTATGATGCTATCCCTGAATCCTAACTGATTGTCTTGTGGGCCTTATGATGCTATCCCTGAATTCTAACTGATTGTCTTGTGGGCCTTATGATGCTATCCCTGAATCCTAACGGATTGTCTTGTGGGCCTTATGATGCTATCCCTGAATCCTAACTGATTGTCTTGTGGGTCTTATGATGCTATCCCTGAATCCTAACTGATTGTCTTGTGGGCCTTATGTTGCCAATCCTTGAATCCTAACTGATTGTCTTGTGGGCCTATGTTGCTATATCCATGAATCCTAAGTGATTGTCTTGGGGACCTTATGTTGCTATCCATGAATCCTAACTGATTGTCTTGGGGACCTTATGATGCTATATCCATGAGTCCTAACTGATTGTCTTGGTGACCTTATGTTGCTATCCATGAATCCTAAGTGATTGTCTTGCAGGCCTTATGTTGCCCATCTATGAATCCTAACTGATTGTCTTGCTTGCCTTTTGTTGCCCATTCATGAATCCTAAATGATTGTCTTGCGGGCCTTTTGTTGCCCATCCACGTCTTGCGTGCCTTTTGTTGCCCTTTAATGAATCCTGATTGTCTTGTGGGCCTTATGTTTCCAATTCATGAATCCTGATTGTCTTGCGGGCCTTATGTTTCCCAACTATGAATCCTGATTGTCTTGCGGGCCTTATGTTGCCCATTCATGAATCCTAATTGTCTTGCGGGCCTTATGTTTCACATCCATGAATCCTGATTGTCTTGCGGGCCTTATGTTGCCCATCCATGAATCCTAACTAATTGTCTTGCGGGCCTTATGTTTCCCAACCATGAATCCTGATTGTCTTGCGGGCCTTATGTTACCCATCCATGAATCCTTATTGTCTTGCGGGCCTTGTGTTATCCTTCCATGAATCCTGATTGTCTTGCGGGCCTTATGTTTCCCATCCATGAATCCTCATTGTCTTGCGGGCCTTATGTTTCCCATCCATGAATCCTTATTGTCTTGCGGGCCTTATGTTTCCCAACCATGAATCCTGATTGTCTTGCGGGCCTTATGTTGCCCATTCATGAATCCTAATTGTCTTGCGGGCCTTATGTTTCACATCCATGAATCCTGATTGTCTTGCGGGCCTTATGTTGCCCATCCATGAATCCTAACTAATTGTCTTGCGGGCCTTATGTTTCCCAACCATGAATCCTGATTGTCTTGCGGGCCTTATGTTACCCATCCATGAATCCTTATTGTCTTGCGGGCCTTGTGTTATCCTTCCATGAATCCTGATTGTCTTGCAGGCCTTATGTTTCCCATCCATGAATCCTGATTGTCTTGCGGGCCTTATGTTTCCCATCCATGAATCCTTTTTGTCTTGCGGGCCTTATGTTTCCCAACCATGAATCCTGATTGTCTTGCGGGCCTTATGTTACCCATCCATGAATCCTGATTGTCTTTCGGGCCTTATGTTTCCCATCCATGAATCCTTATTGTCTTGCGGGCCTTATGTTTCCCAACCATGAATCCTGATTGTCTTGCGGGCCTTATGTTGCCCATTCATGAATCCTGATCGTCTTGTGGGCCTTATGTTTCCCATCCATGAATCCTGATTGTCTTGCGGGTCTTATGTTTCCCATCCATGAATCCTGATTGTCTTGCGGGCCTTATGTTTCCCAACCATGAATCCTGATTGTCTTGCGGGTCTTATATTGCCCATCCATGAATCCTAACTAATTGTCTTGCGGGCCTTATGTTACCCATCCATGAATCCTGATTGTCTTGCGGGCCTTATGTTTCCCATCCATGAATCCTTATTGTCTTGCGGGCCTTGTGTTACCCATCCATGAATCCTGATTGTCTTGTGGGCCATATGTTTCCCATCCATGAATCCTGATCGTCTTGCGGGCCTTATGTTTCCCATCCATGAATCCTGATTGTCTTGTGGGCCTTATGTTGCCCATCCATGAATCCTGATTGTCTTGCGGGCCTTATGTTTCCCATCCATGAATCCTAACTTAAAATTGAACTCGAAGGGAGTGCTTTTTGTTGTTGTTGAAACAATCATTCGTTGCTTCGCTAACCGTTAACGTTTTCAACCGTGCCTCACTTTGTACTACATGTCTTGTTTTATAACTCCAGCTCCGGACAATTTTGCTCTCTCTATACAACTCTCAACTCCACCATTCTGGCTATGACGTCTCCCCAGTTTAAAACACGGCCAATTGGCCCAAAAAAAAATAAAAAAATTATGCCCATAAAAATGCCAAGAGCTCCGTGTTGGTCCCTAGAGGTCTGAATTCTGACAGTCGAGTTGGGAAAACTAGGCCCCGGTTTATTTCAACCGAACTTTATCCCCACCCAAAGCCCCCCCCCCCCTCCCCCGAACCCTTGCTTCTGGCAACAGTACACAAAGATCAGCGGTTCTCACACGGTAGGCAATTGCAAAGGGCTGTCGCTGAACAAGTATTATCCTTGTGAATGAGGAAGAATTTCAGAATAGTACAAATCATTGCAACCGTAACAGAGTTACAAGCGTCTTAGTCTGGCAGCGCATGCGTAGCATTTTATGACGTCACGAGGGTTTTTTCTTTCTTTTGGTTTTTTTGTCTACTTTTCAGGACATATTTAACTTGCGATGATATTTTGTGATTATCAACAAAATCAACTGGTCAATTTCAAGAGACATCCATTACTTCACTATAACTAATAACACATCACTTGAAAAAAAAAAAAATTAAAACAGCTCCAATGTTACTAATATGACGTCTGCATTAACTGTATAGTAAACATAATCCTCAATAGAAACAAAATACACGTTCCGATGGAGAGCAGATGCTGCAGTTCCTTTGGAACCCATCGCACGGTGAAAGGGTCCTCCACCCCTGACCCCCGCGGTGATAATATCCGTCAAAACAACAACTGTGTCGTATTCATCGACACCTGTGTCACACCCGTGCCACGCCCGATTAGTTGTGTAAATTCCGGGTTTTACATCTGGGGGTGGGTAGGTGTCGTCCCGTGATCCGGGTACCCGGATGTAGCTTTCTGGTGCGTGTTTGAGAGCCGCTGGCAGAACCACCCCCGTGTGTACTCAGAGGTAAATTCATCTCCGTCGAGGGGAACAGAAACGGTCTGAACAAACAGCAGACGATCGGCTCGTCCGCACGGAATATACTCTGTGGTGTACGCGTGATTCGGGCAGTTTATGCATAGCTACGTGTGACGACACGACAAAGTTTGAGACCAGCGCGTATCGTCACGGGACAGTAGGGGTCGGTCGTCTTGACTCTTGGGGTCAAGGTTTTACGGCGGTCAAGGTTTGGGGAGGGGGGATGCTGATTGTGGATTAAGATTAAGGAGTGTGGATTGTGAGGTGAGGTTAGGGAGTGTGGATTGAGGGTCAAGGTTAATGAGTTTTGACTGGGGAGTAAGGCGAGGAAATGGGGATTATAGCATGAGGTAAGGGAGTATGGATTGTGTAGTCAAGGTTGGGGAGTGTTGATAGTGTAGACAAGGTAAGGGAGTATGGATTGTGTAGTCAAGATTGGGACGTGTTGACTGTGTATCCATGATTGTGCAGTGTTGATTGTGTATCCATGATTGGGCAGTGTTTATTGTGTATCCCTGATTGGGCAGTGTTGATTGTATATCCATGATTGGACAGTGTTGGTTGTGTATCCATAATTGGGCAGTGTTGATTGTGTATCCATGATTTGGCAGTGTTGGTTGTGTATCCATGATTGGGCAGTGTTGGTTGTGTATCCATGATTGGGCAGTGTTGGTTGTGTATCCATGATTGGGCAGTGTTGGTTGTGTATCCATGATTGGGCAGTGTTGGTTGTGTATCCATGAATGGGCAGTGTTGGTTGTGTATTGAAGATTGGCAAGTCTAAAGCTCAGTTAGGACTATTGGCTAAAACGAGTTTTCTAATCACCTTTATTTAACAACAGCCCCGTTGTATCATGTTTATGTTTGGAGTGATTCATTGCAAAATAATTATAACATACCTTCGTTGTTACCTGCATGATTACCTGCATGATTACCTTCATGATTACCTTCATGATTACCTTTATGATTACCTGCATGATTACCTGCATGATTACCTTCATGATTACCTGCATGATTACCTTCATGATTACCTGCATGATTACCTGCATGATTACCTTCATGATTACCTGCATGATTACCTTCAGGATTGCCTGCATGATTACCTTCACGATTTCCTGCATGATAACCTTCATGATTACGTTTGTTTGAAGGTAAAAAATATCTTCATGTTGACAAACATTGTGTTGTTCATTGAAATCTTTTGACATCTTTGAAGAATCATTATGATATATTTCTTGTTTTAAATGTTAAAATCATGTCGCCAACTATTACTGTATGAGCCAACTATTACTGTCTGAGCCAACTTTTACTGTAGGAGCCAACTATTACTGTAGGAGCCAACTATTACTGTATGAGCCAACTATTACTGTAGGAGCCAACTATTACTGTATGAGCCAACTATTACTGTATGAGCCAACTATTACTGTAGGAGCCAACTATTACTGTATGAGCCAACTATTATTGTATGAGCCAACTATTACTGTAGGAGCCAACTATTACTGTATGAGCCAACTAATACTGTATGAGCCAACTATTACTGTATGATCCAACTATTACTGTATGAGCCAACTATTACTGTATGAGCCAACTATTACTGTAGGAGCCAACTATTACTGTATGAGCCAACTATTACTGTAGGAGCCAACTATTACTGTATGAGCCAACTATTACTGTATGAGCCAACTATTACTGTATGAGCCAACTATTACTGTAGGAGCCAACTATTACTGTATGAGCCAACTATTACTGTCTGAGCCAACTATTACTGTATGATCCAACTATTACTGTCTGAGCCAACTAATACTGTATGAGCCAACTATTACTGTAGGAGCCAACTATTACTGTATGAGCCAACTATTACTGTATGAGCCAACTATAACTGTATGAGCCAACTATTACTGTATGAGCCAACTATTACTGTATGAGCCAACTATTACTGTATGAGCCAACTATTACTGTATGAGCCAACTAATACTGTATGAGCCAACTAATACTGTATGAGCGAAATGTTGTGAGGAGAAACGTATCGTCTGCTAGAGGAAAAGATACATCGGTGCCTACCATAACATTAAATGCTGTCTACCATAGCATGTCATACTTTCTACCATAACATTTGATACTTTCTACCATAACATTTGATACTTTCTAACATAACATTTGCCACTTTCTACCATAACATTTGACACTTTCTACCATAACATTTGATACTTTCTAACATAACATTTGACACTTTCTACCATAACATTTGACACTTTCTACAATAACATTTGATACATTCTACAATAACATTTGACTTTTTCTACCATAACATTTGACACTTTCTACCATAACATTTGACACTTTGTACAATAACATTTGATACTTTCTACCATAACATTTGACACTTTCTACCATAACATTTGACACTTTCTACCATAACATTTGACACTTTCTACAATAACATTTGACACTTTCTACAATAGCATTTGACACTTTCTACCATAACATTTGACACTTTCTACAATAACATTTGACACTTTCTACAATAACATTTGACACTTTCTACAATAACATTTGACACTTTCTACCATAACATTTGACACTTTCTACCATAACATTTGACACTTTCTACAATAACATTTGACCCTTTCTACAATAACATTTGACACTTTCTACAATAGCATTTGACACTTTCTACAATAACATTTGACACTTTCTACAATAGCATTTGACACTTTCTACAATAGCATTTGACACTTTCTACAATAACATTTGATACATTCTACAATAACATTTGACACTTTCTACCATAACATTTGCCACTTTCTACCATAACATTTGACACTTTCTACCATAACATTTGATACTTTCTAACATAACATTTGACACTTTCTACCATAACATTTGACACTTTCTACAATAACATTTGATACATTCTACAATAACATTTGACTTTTTCTACCATAACATTTGACACTTTCTACCATAACATTTGACACTTTGTACAATAACATTTGATACTTTCTACCATAACATTTGACACTTTCTACCATAACATTTGACACTTTCTACCATAACATTTGACACTTTCTACAATAACATTTGACACTTTCTACAATAGCATTTGACACTTTCTACCATAACATTTGACACTTTCTACAATAACATTTGACACTTTCTACAATAACATTTGACACTTTCTACAATAACATTTGACACTTTCTACCATAACATTTGACACTTTCTACAATAACATTTGACACTTTCTACAATAACATTTGACCCTTTCTACAATAACATTTGACACTTTCTACAATAGCATTTGACACTTTCTACAATAACATTTGACACTTTCTACAATAGCATTTGACACTTTCTACAATAGCATTTGACACTTTCTACAATAACATTTGATACATTCTACAATAACATTTGACACTTTCTACCATAACATTTGACACTTTCTACAATAACATTTGACACTTTCTACCATAACATTTGACACTTTCTACCATAACATTTGACACTTTCTACAATAACATTTGACACTTTCTACAATAGCATTTGACACTTTCTACCATAACATTTGACACTTTCTACAATAACATTTGACACTTTCTACAATAACATTTGACACTCTCTACAATAACGTTTGACACTTTCTACCATAACATTTGACACTTTCTACCATAACATTTGACACTTTCTACCATAGCATTTGACACTTTCTACCATAACATTTGATACTTTCTACCATAACATTTGACACTTTCTACCATAACATTTTACACTTTCTACCATAACATTTGACACTTTCTACCATAACATTTGACACTTTCTACCATAACATTTGTCACTTTCTACCATACATTGGGATATTTTCTACTACTGAAAAGTCAGTTCAAAAGTTTAAAGTTGGTAAACTGTTTGGGGGGGGGGGGGGGGGGGGGGGAACTTAATGGGAATTTTGTGACTGATAAAGGCCAGAGTAAATGAACTTGTTTTTGTCAGAAAATGAAAGTCACGAGGCAGATAACATCAGATGAGAGGAGGCCGGCCCGAGGGCTTTAATAGCAATTGTTAAACGAGTGATTGTTTCCGTACTGAGTTTGTTGTCAGTAACGATATAAGGCGATTCTCGTGCCTATGAACTCTGTGTGCCTTGTAGATGGTTGACTTTTCAAGTGAGGGAAATGAGGCCGATGTCGGGGTGAGGGAGTGGGGGGGGGAGATAAGATCGGTTATAAAGAAACTTCGATTACTCACTCTTTGTGACCCTTGACCCTGAGTCAGTGAGAGGGAAACGACTTCCGACGTTTGTCATCTCCTCTCAAAGTTCTAATTTGAGATTTGATATGTCTACATATTGTATGTATCATCACTTCTACTGCTTGTATGTAACAATGTCACTAACGCTACCAGAGGGCGCTGTACATAATTCTGTATGTAAAAACGTCACCAACGCTACCAGGGGGCGCTGATTTCACTAAATAAAATTCCCGAAAACTGAGCTAAACAAGATTCTTAAAAATGCCGCAGCTGCTTTTGGTGCGTACTATTTTCAATTGTTTTAAGGAAATGGTTGGTGTAATAAAAGTGGAGTGTAAAACGGGTGGCTGATTTGAATATTATTTTAGTTCAGGGGCGCTGGTGTACTAAAAAAAAAAAGGGGGGGGGGTAAAGGGTAGCTCTAACTGGAAATCTTATAAAATGCAGTTTCTTGAATGCAAGTAAATGTAACAATTCATGAAGTAAGTATACTTTCTGTATGTATTACTGCCAGTAATCTGATGGATGAGCTATAGCTGATTATACTTGTTGAAGAACTGAATAAATCCAGCTGAATAATTCACACGGTACTTTGTTACATGATAAACGATAAAATAACTCCTTGGCATTGGAACATCCTTGTAACTAACAAGGTTACAGTTTACAGAATAGAATACACTTTGAATATCATTCTATCCTCCAATTCACGTCATGGTAAAACTCGACATGGCGTCCCTCACAGACCATTCCGTGCACACCACTCATAAAATCACGAGTTCTTCCTCCGCTACAAAAATTAGTTCCTGATTTTTCTCGTGATACATATAAGCATTATTACATCCCTACGCCATCGTGCGATTGGAATAAATAGCATTGTCACGTGACTTAACTTGTTGTAATGTTACAGTGAATTTGGTGGGGGGGGGGGGGGGGGGGGAGTTCACGCATTACGGCCGTCATAGTTTGACCGTCATAGTTTGACCGCCATAGTTTGGCCGTCATAGTTTGACCGTCATGGTTTGGCCGTCATGGTTTGGCCGTCATGGTTTGGCCGTCATGGTTTGGCCGTCATAGTTTGGCCGTCATAGTTTGGCCGTCATAGTTTGGCCGTCATAGTTTGGCCGTCATAGTTTGGCCGTCATAGTTTGGCCGTCATAGTTTGACCGTCATAGTTTGACCGTCATAGTTTGGCCGTCATAGTTTGGCCGTCATAGGTTGACCGTCATAGTTTGGCCGTCATAGTTTGGCCGTCATAGTTTGGCCGCCATAGTTTGGCCGTCATAGTTTGACCGTCATAGTTTGGCCTTCATAGTTTGACCGCCGTAGTTTGGCTGTCGTAGTTTGGCCGTCGTAGTTTGGCCGTCGTAGTTTCGCCGTCGTAGTTTGACCGCCATAGTTTGGCCGTCATAGTTTGGCCGTCATAGTTTGACCGTCATAGTTTGGCCGTCATAGTTTGACCGTCATAGCTTGACCCCCATAGCTTGACCGCCTAGCTTGACCGCCATACCTTGACCGCCATAGCTTGACCGCCATAGCTTGACCGCCATAGTTTGACCGCCATACCTTGACCGCCATACCTTGACCGCCATAGCTTGACCGCCATAGCTTGACCGCCATAGCTTGACCGCCATAGCTTGACCGCCATAGCTTGACCGCCATAGCTTGACCGCCATAGCTTGACCGCCATAGCTTGGCAGCTATTGATTTCTGTGATATAACTAGTATTGCTCATTATTTGATAACATCACTGACTTCTATTTGATAACAGCACTGACTTCTCTTTGATAACAGCGCTGACTTCTCTTTGATTTTGATAACATCGCTGTAGGCCTTACAGTCTCTTTAACTGTAACCAAATCATAAATATTCGCCTCTGCACAGAACGGTAAAAATATCTTAGACTTTATAAAAATATTATTCAGTGTCCGGAAGACTACGCACAGTGGCGTAGGAAGGGGGTTCGGAGAGGGCGGTCCGCCCGCGGGGGAAGGGGCACTTTTTCCTTTATGTTAAGGGGCCGAATTTTCTAGTAAACTTTTTAGTTTTTTTTCATGAAAGGGGGTATTAAAAAGCTTGTCCCGCCCATGGTGGCACTATCTCTAGCTACGCCACTGACTACCCACATGATATTTATAAGAGCGTACTTAAGCCAACGGTGGTTTGAGAACCTTCACGTCAAAAACTTCATATTCTCGTCACCCCGATGCCCCCAGTCCCGTCCATTATTCCGGCCTCGTCTGGGGGGGGGGGGGGGGTGCGGCGGGTGTACGGGCGTACGGGCAGGTTTGGGGGGGGGGGGGGGTTGTTCAAGCCATGACCAGTGATGGATGTGTGGATGGCGTGTCACACTCGCTCTGTTTCCGGCCCCGGGATGGAACTGATTGCTCGTGATGGCATGACAGAAATTATGTTTGCTGAACTCTTTTTGCACAAACTGATTCACAGAGATCGATCGACCCCCCTCGTAATGTGATTCACTGGGGTCGATAGGTATTGGTCAAGTGATTGGTGGAGGTGGCAGGTGAGAGGTGGGGTGGAAGAAGGGGTGTAGGAGCACTTGGCTTATAACGAAAAGACGGGGGTTTGAATTCTATTTCTGTTTCTTTCTTTAATTTCTTTCTTTCTTTTTTTTTTTCTTTCAATTTCAGTGATTTTTTTTGTTATTTCTAAATGTCTCATTGCGTCCACATTTCAAATTTGGGCATGCCATAAAATGTGAAGGGTGATGAGACAGAAAGGTTTTACGTAGGAATAGACTTGGTATTGACCTGGGGTGAAGGTTTTGAGAGAACAAAACAACCTTTGGGTGTGGGGGGTCGCGCATTGTAGATATGGATTGGATGATATGATGGAAGATTGGGCATTGTAGATATGGAAGTAGAAATTTTAGGTCTAAATACCGAATTGGAGTTTGAAAGATCATGCGAGTAAACTGCTTGACAGACTCCCAAGAGTTTGAAGGTCATACGACTGAACTGCTTGACAGACTCCCAAGAGTTTGAAGGTCATACGACTGAACTGCTTGACAGACTCCCAAGAGTTTGAAGGTCATACGACTGAACTGCTTGAAGACTCCCAAGAGTTTGAAAGTCATACGACTGAACTACTTGAAGACTCCCAAGAGTTTGAAGGTCATACGACTGAACTACTTGAAGACTCCCAAGAGTTTGAAGGTCATACGACTGAACTACTTGAAGACTCCCAAGAGTTTGAAAGTCATACGACTGAACTACTTGAAGACTCCCAAGAGTTTGAAGGTCATACGACTGAACTACTTGAAGACTCCCAAGAGTTTGAAGGTCATACGACTGAACTACTTGAAGACTCCCAAGAGTTTGAAGGTCATACGACTGAACTACTTGAAGACTCCCAAGAGTTTGAAGGTCATACGACTGAACTACTTGAAGACTCCCAAGAGTTTGAAAGTCATACGACTGAACTACTTGAAGACTCCCAAGAGTTTGAAGGTCATACGACTGAACTACTTGAAGACTCCCAAGAGTTTGAAGGTCATACGACTGAACTACTTGAAGACTCCCAAGAGTTTGAAAGTCATACGACTGAACTACTTGAAGACTCCCAAGAGTTTGAAGGTCATACGACTGAACTACTTGAAGACTCCCAAGAGTTTGAAGGTCATACGACTGAACTACTTGAAGACTCCCAAGAGTTTGAAGGTCATACGACTGAACTACTTGAAGACTCCCAAGAGTTTGAAGGTCATACGACTGAACTACTTGAAGACTCCCAAGAGTTTGAAAGTCATACGACTGAACTGCTTGACAGACTCCCAAGAGTTTGAAGGTCATACGACTGAACTGCTTGACAGACTCCCAAGAGTTTGAAGGTCATACGACTGAACTGCTTGAAGACTCCCAAGAGTTTGAAGGTCATACGACTGAACTACTTGATAGACTCCTCATTTTTATTAGCTGGACTCAATGTTTTAGTGCTGAACAAAAAAAAAACGAGTCTTTGTTTTAGTGTCCAGGTGAGTCAAGCCAGACCGGCAACAAGAGCTACACAATAATGACGTATTCATCCACCTGGAGTCTCGTGTGACCACGTCATTAACGGGAATGGGCCGTTTGTGTGTGTGTGTGGGGGGGGGTCACCCGTGCAACGTGAAGGTCAGCGCGCGCCGCGTGAGTGAAAACTGAAGGACTCGGTGTGCAATAACTGTGATTCACTGGAATCGATTTCATTACGTGATTCAGTGAGGATCGATTACTTTTGACCTCCCGCCGTCTAGGTCACTCGCAGACTACACCGCTGGCCATTGATCGGAACAATCTAGGACTTATAACTATTCACTACAAATTAGTCTCACTAAATTCACTACAATTAATATTTTTTTGAAAATTATAAAAATTGTGTGGTGAGGGGAAAGGATAATTTTCTCATATAAAAGAAATAGGAAGATGTACAAAAAAAAATGACTTAAAGTTATTTGTCTTCACTGACCATGTCATTGCGAGCATGGTCGACCACGTGATCTACGAGCGTATGAGTCATGCCACTATGTATCTGAATTGAGTCACTCGCACGCATCGACGTGACGCCGTGTTACTTATGTCACCATGGCACTGTGGGTGCCCTCGACGTACCGGACACTCAGATCTAACGGCACTGATGCCCTTGACGCACAGGGCACTCAGAACTAACGGCACTGATGTCTTCGACGTACAGGGCACTCAAATCTAACGGCACTTATTCCCTCAACGTACAGGGAACTCAGATCTAACGGCACTGATGCCTTCGACGTACCGGGCACCCAGATCTAACGGCACTGATGCCATCGACGTACCGGGCACCCAGATCTAACGGCACCGATGCCTTCGACGTGCCGGGCACTCATATCTAATGGCACTGATGCCCTCGACGTACCGGGCACCCAGATCTGACGGCACTGATACCTTCGACGTACCGGGCACCCAGATCAATGGGCACTGATGGCCTCGACGCACCGGGCACCCAGATCTGATGGCACTGGTGCCCTCGACGTACCGGGCACCCATATCTCACGGCACTGATGCCCTCGGCGTACCGGGCACCCATATCTCACGGCACTGATGCCCTCGACGTACCGGGTACCCAGATCTCATGGCACTGTTGCCCTCGGCGTACCGGGCCCCCAAATCTCACGGCACTGATGCCCTCGACGTACCGGGCACCCAGATCTAACGGCACCGATGCCCTCGACGTGCCGGGCACTCAGATCTAATGGCACTGATGCCCTCGACGTACCGGGCACCCAGATCTGACGACACTGATACCCTCGACGTACCGGGCACCCAGATCAAAGGGCACTGGTGCCCTCGACGCACCGGGCACCCAGATCTGACGGCACTGATGGCCTCGTCGCACCGGGCAACCGGATCTAATGTCACTGATGCCCTCGACGTACCGGGCACCCAGATCTAATGGCACTGATGCCCTCAACGTTCCGGGCACCCAGAACTGACACCATCCACAATTACTAGCAATACTGACCGTTTTAAAAGAAAAAGAAAATTCCAAAAAAAAATATTTTATTATTGTTAATGAAGACCATTAACAACTTGAAATAATTAATTTCTGTTGTTTGCGTTAATGAAGCAGTAATGAGAATACGAGGGAAATGTTATAGCAGGAAATAGAAATGAGATCTGGCATTAAAGACCAGGACACAGATCTACTGTTTACTGGTGTGTTTGTATGTGTGTCCATCGTAGTTTGTGTAAGGGATAAGAGAGAGAGAGAGAGAGAGAGAGAGAGAGAGAGAGAAAGAGAGAGAGGTGGGGTGAGATAGAGAGAGAGAGAATATAGAGTAGAGAGATAAGATAGAGAGAAGAGAATAGAGAGTTAGAGAGAGAGAATAGATATAGAAGAGAGAGAGAGAGAGACAGAGAGAGACAGAGAGAGCAGGACGGTTGTAATTTAAGACAACTGCCCCTATCACTAACTGAAGCACTGTTATCCGATCTGTTTGCTCAGCGGAATCTGTTTAAAAGGGGGACCTACCGAACGGCACCTGCTTATTGCCTGCCTTGGAATTCTTCGATGAAAAGAGACATTGCATAGTCCGTTGTACAGATTCATTGCTCACACTCATTGAAAAGACACATTGCATAGTCGGTTGTACAGATTCATTTCTCACACTTACAGAAAAGAGATATTGCATAATCGTTGTACAGATAATATCTCCTCCTCAAAATAATCTCATCCTCCTCAGATATATCCACCTCGTCAGATATATCCACCTCCTCAGATATATCCACCTCCTCAGATATATCCACCTCCTCAGATGTCTCCTTCTTCTCAGTGAATATCCCACCGCCTCATTTAATACCTTCTCCTCAACCTCTGGCGGTTGCTCCTAATTCAAGACATCGCTCGTTTATCAAGTCAACATGTATTTGATTTTTACAATGTGCTCCTTTCTCAAAATCTTGTCAGATAAAAGTTTTACTGCATTTCACCAGTTCTGTTCTGTTCTGTTCTGGCTTATAGCTGTGTTCTGTTCTGGCTTATAGCTGTGTTCTGTTCTTGCTTATAGCTGTGTTCTGTTCATGCTTATAGCTGAGAAAAGTGACGTCTTGAAAATTCACCACATTCAAATGTTTCTATGGAATCTGAAATTAGGGAGAGGGGGGACAAGAAAAAAACAACACACATAGTTTATTTATGAATCTGCACATACCTCCCGACCCACCTCCCGACCCACCTCCCGACCCACCTCCCGACCCACCTCCCCACTCTCACCTACCCACCCCGAAATGCTCCGTGAAGTTTGTGTTACAAACCTTTCAGTATGCACAACCACCACCTGGGCAGCCATGTTGGTACCTACAAACCTTTCAGTATGCACCACCACCACCTGGGCAGCCATGTTGGTACCTTCTGTAATTGTCTTTTGTTATCTGACAGGATGCCTAAAACGAATCAAATTAGGTGGGGAAAAAAGGGGTGGGTGGGTTGGCTGTATCTTTGGGACATCTGCTACGAAGCCCTCTATCACCCGATAACTATATGTCTGCACTCACAGATAACATAACCCACCCCCTGGTCCGCACTCACAGATAACCATTATTCCCTCATCCTCCCCCCCCCCCCCCCAAATCTTAACACTTCGTTTCAAAGAATGTTTGAAAAAGGTTGTGAAATCAGGAGGAAAAATGAACGTGTCAAATAAACAAGTACTAAAAATAAAGTTTTTCTTATAAATTCCCCCCCCCCCCCCCATAAAAAAAAATATTAGTATCTAACATTGGGGGGGGGGGGGGTGTGTGGCTGAAAATGGGACATAATATGCATACAGTTAATGCACTTAATAAGATCCCAATTAGTGCTCTCCCCCCCACCCCAACTACCTCAAAGCTCACAACAGCACTTTTTTTCCACGCCCCAGAACTCTATTAATATTCTAATGGCCACCCCCCCCCCCCTTTTTACACAGCAGATATATTTCCCCTACTATTTCCCCTACTATTTCCCTTACTATTTCCCCTACTATTTCCCCTACTATTTCCCCTACTATTTCCCCTACTATTTCCCCTACTATTTCCCCTACTATTTCCCCTACTATTTCCCCTACTATTTCCCCTACTATGTCAGAAAACAAAATAAAATATTACGCACGAAACGAACTTGCGATATTTTTTTTTTAAAAGAATCTATATAGCGCAGTTATCGGGAATTTTATTTTATCTTCCCTTTGAAAAACGGGAAAAACTGATAATTTGGTTGGGGGGGGGGCGCTGAAAATTTGATAGAATGTGTTGTCATCGGCAACGAGTCTATGTGCCAAGTTTCAGCTCGATAGGTTGTGGTTCAATTAGCCGGCGAGGGTTTTCCCAGCCATCCAGCCAGCCAGACATCCAGCCAGCCAGCCAGCCATCCATCCAGCCAGTCAGCCCCATCCAGTTAGTCATCCACGAACAAAAGCGAAGATAATATAAAGGATGTAAAAATGTTACTGAAAGTAAAAACTTGTATCTTTTTATAAAGACACACATCGTGGTAAGACGGTAATTTGATCGAACGGAAATTTGGTCGAATCTTTTTTTCAGTCGAGACGTTAAAATTTTCGTCAAATTTCTTTTTGAACGCACTACACTATATAGTAAAACAAAATAATGCGTTCAAAAAGAAATTTGACGCAAAATTTTCACGTATAAATAACAAAAACGATTCGACCAAATTTCCGTTCGATCAAATTTCCGTCGACCAAATTTCTTTCGATCAAATTTCTGGATACGAATTCCCTCACCTCAAATGCTTTATCTAAAATAATTCGGATAAGGAGATATGGCAGTGGACTATATTTTATGTAAGGCGGAGCGATATTGGCGCCTTGAAAAGTTAATAGATTCTTTCGCGCCAAGCGACTTGGCCAGTGGTTCCCATCATATGCTTCGTGGGGCCCTTAGGACCCCGGTTTACACATATCATGGGCAACTGTTTCATGAAAATCTTGAACACCGACAACGTGTAAGACTTATTGCAGGGCCGGGTAGGCCTAAGGGCTCTCCCCCCCCCCCCCCCCAGAAACTGATTTTAAAGAGGACATCGTGTGTCAAAAAAGATTGGGAACCTTCGGTCTAAGCGATACACTCAATTCCAGCCCTTATGGACGGGGACATCTGTTAAAATTGTCTACGAAGATGTTCATACGAAACAAACAAAAAAAAAAGGGGGGGGGGGGGGCAAGATAATTCAAAGCGTTTTTATTTAAATATTTAAAAAAAAAAATACTCTTTAACCCTCTCACCATGGTAACTGTGACGTAACAAATTAATAATTTAAAAAGTCAGTTTCTTAAATTAAGAAAGGAAGAAAAAAAAAATGGTGTCCCGAATGCAATGTATCAGCTACAACAGGGGTTGGCAAACTTTTTGTGGGAGGGCCACATTGACAAATGTAAAGCTATTTGGGGGGGGGGGGCATGTATATTATGTCCAATTTTTACATGTCGATAAACATTTCTCTATATTAAAATCGGTAAATTCGCATTTTAGCATTACATGACAAAAGTCAAGGACCGTTTTAAAAAAATTTGAAAATTAGAAAGAAAATTCATCAAAAATGTTATAACAATCATAACGGCACATGAAATTCAACAAAACAACTTTTACATTTCTAAATGCATTCGAGGGCCGTAGTTTGCCCAACCCTGAGCAACAACGTCCAGGCCTTCGTTGGCAGGAATCAAACGGTGCCTTCCCCCGACACGTCTTCAGCAAATAACTAGTCGGGGCCCCCGTCAAGGAGTTCGTCTTATTGTAAGCCGTCTGTTTTGTTGTGTGTTGCCCCCCCCCCCCCCCGACTATTTCAAACAAGCACCCGGCCCTGGCTCTGTTAGTATTGCATATAAACACCGGATAATGACATGGAACACGCTTCAAACATTTAGTCATAGCCTTACGAAAAAAATACCACCAAAAAAAAACACACACACTTATCCCCCCCCCCAAACAAAACACAAAAAACACCAAACAACCAACAACAACAAACAAACTAACAAATAAACAAACATTTAAAAAAAAATAAAAAATTCTCCAGGCGAGTGTAAGTCTGGTGGCCAATTGGTTACTGGGATCGCTATCTGATAAGCACGGGATCCAATCTCACTGGAGTACTGCCGTGCCTGGAGAGATGCAACGCTTCCCCTGATATGCAGTGTTGTTAAGGCAGGGAAAGGTCAACCCACCAACTATTTCACTTCAACCCACCAACTATTTCACTTCAACCGACCAACTATTTCACTTCAACCCACCAACTATTTCACTTCAACCCACCAACTATTTCACTTCAACCCACCAACTATTTCACTTCAACCCACAAACTATTTCACTTCAACCCACCAACTATTTCACTTCAACCCACCAACTATTTCACTTCAACCCACCAACTATTTCACTTCAACCCACCAACTATTTCACTTCAACCGACCAACTATTTCACTTCAACCCACCAACTATTTCACTTCAACCCACCAACTATTTCAATTCAACCCACCAACTATTTCACTTCAACCCACCATTTCACTTCAACCCATTAACAATTTCAACCCACTAACTATTTCAACCCACTAACTATTTCAACGCACTGACTATTTCAACCCACTAACTATTTCAATCCACTGACTGTTTCAACCCACTAACTATTTCAACCCACTGACTGTTTCAACCCACTAACTATTTCAACTAATCAACTCCTCAAAGATATTGAAGTCTCTACTCCATTTAGAAACAAACTAACGAGTAGAGACTCTGATTGCGCTGATATCCCAGGAAGATTTCTCTTGAAAGTTTCATCCCCAGTTGTCGTGCATACGTGTTTGCTTTCTTCAGAACAGCGGTTCTCAACCTGTGGGGTCGTGACCCCTTTGGTGGTCGAATGACCCTTCCACGGGGGTCGCGTAAGACCATTGGAAAACACATAATCCCTACAGTTATGAAGTAGCAATGAAAATAATTTTGTGTTTGGGGGGTCGTCACAATTTAAGGAACTGTATTAAAGGGTCGCGGCATTAGGAAGGTTGAGAACCACTTGTATAGAAGGTCACGCTGACCCCCCCCCCCCCCCCAAACACCCCTCACCCCCCACCCCGCGCTAACAGGGATTGTCTTGGCTTACATGACTAAGAAGCTGCCTGTTTGATCTCACAAATCCATTTCAACAGAACACAAAAAAGAAGAAAAAAAAATCCCTAATCATTACAAAGTCATTGTCAATGCCTGACTTGAGTCATGCCACTCCTTATCTAGGCGGATGACGCGCCACCACCACCGCCGTCGTCACAGCACAAGCGAGTGATGATGAACCCAGACTCGACACAGACAATCATTTTTTTCCCCCTTCTTTTCTTTCTATATTTTTGCGACTGTGTTTGTTGCCCTCGCTCGCCGACTGAGGAAGAAAATGTGAGGAGTTCCTCTGTGGAGTTGAAATAAGAGACCCCACTCACGTTGTCCGACCTTACCGTGTAAAACTTGCTTTGTTCAAAATACGACCCGGGTGTTTGGTAATTAGCCGCGAGTAGTTCATCTCAAGCGAGACAAGCCACCGTGTGTGACATCGGAAGCCGAAATACGTTTTCATTTTTTCTGACTGGAGAGTTCTATCGGTGGCTGATTGTTGGTGCGCCTTTGAGTGTGTGTGTCTGTGTTTTTTCCAACCCTCGAGAGAGACACTCGTGTACTCGGGCTCGTCAGTAGGATGGCGAGACATGCATGAGGGATATACCACATCTACGCGTGGATTGCTCTGATGACCGAGGACACGCACGGTTTGTTGTGCTGTATGTGTTTCAGTGTCTAATTTTTAACGTGCGGCAATTTCCATCTGCGTTTTGGAGAGTAATCTTAAGCGTGCGTCATGCCTCAGGTAAAAGAAAATAATAATCTGCACCTGGTCAACAATATGTGCACCAGGTACACAATATGTGCACCATATATATTGTCCGTGGATTCGACGCTATGCACAGTTTTCATGAAATTCTTTTCTTGTGTCCCTTCCTCATTTCTGTTGATATTCGCGCAGATTACAATACAATACATAATCTCTTATATATATTACGCTTCTGGTGTGACTCGTGGACTGCTTCCTATTCAGCGTATTAATTGGTATTGAGTAAATTACAAATAATTCTAAATGTTTGAAAGAAAGTTTGGCTCAATAATGAGTTCAATAGCGCGCAAAACATAATTTCCGATAACTAGGCTAAATGATATTTAAAAATAATAATACAAATAACGGAACTGCGTTTGGCGCGTAATATTTTCTGTTCGGAAAATGAAATCGTCTCAATTTAAGTTTGGTGTAAAAAAAAAAAAAATCCGGTTTAAAAGTGTTTGGGACATCAGACTATTTAATATAGTTCATGGGCGTGAAATAAAAAGTGCGCGGTGACCTATCATGGGAAAGGGGTGTAGCAAAAATTGGGATCCTTAAATGTGCTTTACTTGAGTGCATGTTTTGTCAGGTCACTTTAGTGGAAGGGAAGTTCACGCCAATGTTGGTCGGGCTATATCTAGTCATAAATATATTATTTTTATATATTAATTTTTTTGTTTTGAAATTGAAATTAAATATAATAAGTAAATGAGTGTCTCTACCTCGCCTAAACGCTTACAATTTGACTCTGGCCAAGGTGTGTCTGGCCAAGATGTGTCTGGCCAAGGTGTGTCTGGCCAAAGTGTGTCTGGCCAAAGTGTGTCTGGCCAAAGTGTGTCTGGCCAAGGTGTGTCTGGCCAAGGTGTGTCCGGCCAAGGTGTGTCCGGCCAAGGTGTGTCCGGCCAAGGTGTGTCCGGCCAAGGTGTGTCCGGCCAAGGTGTGTCCGGCCAAGGTGTGTTCGGCCAAGGTGTGTTCGGCCAAGGTGTGTCCGGCCAAGGTGTCGGACATGACACTTATGGTGTGTTCTCTGTTTTGATGCCGTATACAGAATCTGATACGAATCTAACAACCACTCCGCATCGGCCTCGTGACTTTTGCTGGACACGTGATGTAACGTCACACTGATTGGCAAGCTGGGGCAAGGACGTGGGAGGGAGGATTGCCTCCCTGGTGTGGGGGGGGAGCATCATTTTAAACTCTTAACACGGTTTTAAAAAATGTACATATAAAGTAACAGAACAAAAAACTTCGGTGTAAAGGGGGGCAATAATTATCGTGGATGTGTAGAAGCGTGGACAAATAGGACCGTAGACAGCCAGACTGAGTCGTTTTAATATAGGACCGTAGACAGCCAGACTAAGTAGTTTTATGATAAAACCATAGACAACCAGGACTGAGGAGTTGCCATCCAAACATAAAAATATATAGGTCCATCGGGGGGTGGCAGGTCGGGGGCAGGCAGAAATAAAATGTGGTTATGGGGCTGTTGGCACCCAGGTACAATGGCATCAACTCGCGCACCCCGCCACGTGAATGTTAAAACCCGACAACCAGACTAACCAGGTTAACCAGACCAACCGTAGTAACCAGACTAACTAGACGTATGATTGAGAAATTTCAGGATGAGAAACTCAAATCTGACCCCCCCCCCTACCATGACTTGATATTTGACCTAAGGAGTGGCCCACACGCATATCAACCACACATCATATGTTTCGCCTCCGCCCGACGTATGTATGTCCACTGTACGTCCGCCTGACGTATGCATGTCCACTTTACGTCCGTCCGATGCAAGTACCTCCGGCCTATGTGGACCAGTGGCGTAGCGAACTTAACTCGCGCCCGGGGCACAATACCTTTTTAGCGCCCCCCAATACCTCTTTAGCGCCCCCCCCTATTCGAAAACCATACAATATTATAGTAAAATATACCATTTGGCGCCCCTTTGTGAGTAGCGCCCTGGGCATGATGCCCCCCTTTGCCCCCCTCACTACGCCACTGATATGGACACATTTAATTTATAAATTATTTATGAATGGATTACATTATTTAATTTTTTCTTCGGTTTGAGGGGGGGGGGGGGTTGTTGTGGTGATATGGTAATAACCCCCAACCCCCCACCCCAAAAAAAAAAATAAAAAAATATTATGCTGCGAATTAATTTAAAAGAAAAAAAAAGTATCATTTGTGGTGTTTTCTGTAATTTAAGTTTGAATTTTGTGTAAAGTAAAAAATGGTTTTGTAACATAAAAAAGAACAAAATAAGTGAAATCTTGTAATTCTAATGAATGGAAATGGCACGCACAGAAAAGGCATAAAATGTATTTGTGATATGAGATCATTTGTTGTCCCCCCGTGTATGTGTGTCCCGTGTACGTGTGTCCCGTGTACGTGTGTCCCGTGTACGTGTGTCCCGTGTACGTGTGTCCCGTTTACTTGTGTCCCCGTGTACTTGTGTCCCGTGTACTTGTGTCCCGTGTACGTGTGTCCCGTGTACGTGTGTCCCGTGTACGTGTGTCCCGTGTACGTGTGTCCCGTGTACGTGTGTCCCGTGTACGTGTGTCCCGTGTACGTGTGTCCCGTGTACGTGTGTCCCGTGTACGTGTGTCCCGTGTACGTGTGTCCCGTGTACGTGTGTCCCGTGTACGAGTGTCCCGTGTACGTGTGTCCCGTGTACGTGTGTCCCGTGTACGTGTGTCCCGTGTACGTGTGTCCCGTGTACGTGTGTCCCGTGTACGTGTGTCCCGTGTACGTGTGTCCCGTGTACGTGTGTCCCGTGTACGTGTGTCCCGTGTACGTGTGTCCCGTGTACGTGTGTCCCGTGTACGTGTGTCCCGTGTACGTGTGTCCCCGTGTACGTGTGTCCCCGTGTACGTGTGTCCCGTGTATGTGCTAGGATCCCATTTTAAAGGCATGTCATCACTTGACTTAACTCAGTTTGTTGCGGCTCATTCGACTTTGGTGAATTTGTTATGCTATGTGAATGTGACAGTTATACTTTGGTGAATTTATTATGCTATGTGAATGTGACAGTTATACTTTGGTGAACTTGTTATGCTAAGTGAATGTGACTGTTATACTTTGGTGAATTTGTTTTATATGCTATGGGAATGCGACTGTTACACTGTGGTGACTTCGTATGGGAATGCGACTGTTACACTGTGGTGACTTCGTATGAGATGCTATGGGAATGCGACTGTTACACTGTGGTGACTTCGTATGAGATGCTATGGGAATGCGACTGTTACACTGTGGTGACTTCGTATGAGATGCTATGGGAATGCGACTGTTACACTGTGGTGACTTCGTATGAGATGCTATGGGAATGCGACTGTTACACTGTGGTGACTTCGTATGAGATGCCCCGTGTGTGTCAATTTAAAACTTTGGTGAATGTGGTACTCATATTTTTAGCATGAAATTTTTGCCAGTGAAAATTTTGTTAATAAAATATTGACTTCTCGGGTGGGGAATAATATCGGGGAATTATTTAGTTTATAGATAAGTGTTTCATCAATTTGTTTGTTTGTTTGTTTGTTTGTTTCCCAGTGGTGCGATAGAATGATAAAAACGCTCGGTTGATTTAAAAAAAAAAGGTTGGGTTTTATTTGTTTGTTGTAGTTGTAGTTGTGGTGGATATTATTTGTAATAAGTTGGATCTTGGGCTGTAACGCACTTTTGGAGTTGGCAAGGTTCTGCGAAAAAGAGGAATTTTCTACGACCCTCAACTCTGATGGAGCAAAATGGCGATTGCGACCCCTGATTTGAAAGTCTAGCCAAGCCAGTCTGGGATCAAATCGATGACCTGACATTACGCATGCAGCACGGCGCGTCGGATTGTCTGGCCCCGGTCTGACCGCGCAATCTTGGTGGCTTTGTTCTCACTGCTTGTCAGAGCACCCCAATGCAAGGCAATCTTAGTGGCTTTGTCCTGAAAGATTGTCACAGTGCCACAATGGTAGGCAATATTGGTGCTTAGTTTTTTAAATTTTATTACACAGGACCCCATGGAAAAATAAACAACTTGACCTAAATAGTGCTTTAGATGCTCGCTTGTGTAGATGCTGCTTAAGGCAGAGTCATTTGATTGCATAAACCTCCCCTGGCTTATATAAAAGTCCTTTTAGGAAATATACATTAAACTTTGAGATAATATTCTAGATTTTGCTCAAAATGAAGTCAGTGGTTTTGCAATGGTGTGTTATTGTAATAGATTGAAACTTTGGGTCGAGTTAAAGAAGTCTCAGCTGAACTTATCATATCCACCGATGGTGTCAAGAAGTCTCAGCTGAACGTATCATATCCGCTGATGGTGTCAAGAAGAAGTCTCAGCTGAACGTATCATATCCGCCGATGGTGTCAAGAAGAAGTCTCAGCTGAACTCATCATATCCGCCGATGGTGTCAAGAAGAAGTCTCAACTGAACGTATCATATCCGCCGATGGTGTCAAGAAGAAGTCTCAGCTGAACTCATCATATCCGCCGATGGTGTCAAGAAGAAGTCTCAGCTGAACGTATCATATCCGCTGATGGTGTCAAGAAGAAGTCTCAGCTGAACTCATCATATCCGCTGATGGCGTCAAGAAGAAGTCTCAGCTGAACGTATCATATCCGCCGATGGTGTCAAGAAGAAGTCTCAGCTGAACGTATCATATCCTCTGATGGTGTCAAGAAGAAGTCTCAGCTGAACTCATCATATCCGCTGATGGTGTCAAGAAGAAGTCTCAGCTGAACTCATCATACCCGCCGATGGTGTCAAGAAGAAGTCTCAGCTGAACATATCATATCCGCTGATGGTGTCAAGAAGAAGTCTCAGCTGAACTTATCATACCCACCGATGGTTTCAAGATGGTGGAAACAGATGATAGGATTGTACTGTGATAACGAACGGTGTAGGGTCCAAGTAATGATAACATTGATTAATCGTGACGTTGCTGGCTTTGGTGCTCATGTACATATTTATTCCAGTACTAGAAATAGCGCACCAAACTATGGCGGCGGCAAAGCTACTAGAGCAGCGGTTCTCTACCTGTGGGTCGCGACCCTTTCACGGGGGGGGGGGGGGGGGTCGCCTATGACCATCGGAAAACACATATACTCTACAGTTATGACGTAGAAGCGAAAATAATGTGTGTTTTGGGGGGAGGGAGGGGAGTCACCACAACGTGAGGAACCGCATTAAAGGGTCGCGGCTTTTGGAAGGCTGAGAACCACTGTACTAAAGTTTCTTGACAAAACATTGATTCAAGTAAGAATCCTTTTTAGTGGTAGCTCTGTAGGTTTATTTTTCCGCGCCTGTTGATCAATGCGTTATAGCCAAACATACAGGGAGAATTATAATTTGTGGTTATAGGCTATCATAGATGTGGGGTTCATAGATCGGTTAAAATAGACACTTTTGAGAGCATGTAAAAATTGATGAGTTTAATGTAAATATTTTATGGTTATGTTTTGAATTGATGGTTGCATCTTGGTTAACTCGTCAGTGAGAGATTATTGTTGAGTGGGTGGAGTGCAGTGGTCTTCTCCATTGTTTCTTGATGTCGTCAGCCGGAAAAAGAGATCGAACAACGCTGGATTTTGATGTCGTCAGCCGGAAAAGAGATCGAACAACGCTGGCTTTTGATGTCATCAGCCGGAAAAAGAGATCGAACAACGCTGGCTTTTTTTGGTGATTTACAATAAAAGAAAACGGCTTTTTAAATTTAAAAAAAAATAATAATTTGTAGTCAAGTAGACAGATTTAATTAGCAGGCGCCAGCATGTGACAACTTAGGCTACGGAAGAACTTCCTACGTCATATGGTCTTAGGACTGGTCGGCCGATGACGGGTCATGGTAAGGCCAGGCTGTAGTCCTTAAACTGTAACGGCCATTTGATGAAAATAACACTTTTTTTTTTTGAATGTGTCATTCTCTAAAACAGGGGCTCTCGGTATTGGCCACACCCCCTGCCACCCCCCCTGCCCCCCATGTCGCTACACTGTGGCTACAGCCTATTTTTTTTTTTTTTACTAGCAACGAAAAATAAAGTATTTGTTTAAATAAAAATGGCAGGTTTTTATATTAGCTGCAGGGTGAACCAAAATCGGGTCAACACACGGGCTACAAAACCCGTTCATGTGCAACGCATTAATGCTTAATTTTAATTTATTTAAAAAAAAAAAACACACACATAAATTTCTATAGTCCGGGTATCTTATTCCTTTTCTGGATGTGATACTGAAAAAAAATGAATGGTCACATCTGGCTGGTCAAGCTAAGCGATTCGATGACGCAACGCAGTCCGCCTATTTGTTTAATTGGATATACTGTCTATGTGATCGAGGTGTTCTGACATAAGGTCTATATATAAACCGCCGTTAGGTGTCAGGCCAGGGCCCCGTACGTGTTGGATATCCCTGCATAGTTTCACTGACCCGTCGCTGAGAAAAATCGATCAGGGAAGCTATTATTGCAACCATCGGAATGTAGTAACATCGGTGGGATATAGCCGTGCTCCGGGCGTGTGGTACATGCATGTGAGTGTACGTCTGTGTGGTGTATGCGTGAGAGTGTACGTCTGTGTGGTGTATGCGTGTGAGCGTATGTCTGGTACATATGCGTGTGTGTGTGTGTTTGGTAAATGGGAGTGTATATCAGCCAGGTATATGGGAGCGTAGTGTTTTCTGGTGTATGTGAGTGTATGGCTTCTAAGGAATACCCCCGCCCCCTCTCCATGTTTTAAACCTAATTTCTGGGTTTTTTTTTAGGTTTTTAGAATAAAATTATGCATGTTGCCCAGTATAAAATTACCGATAACTCAAGCAAGGCTTTCAACCCCATTTCTCGCCCCTGTTTGGACCTGACACGAAAATACATGAGCAAATAATGAATGACCTGTCGCGGAAGAGGGTCGGGCGCATGTGTGCAATCCTCCATTAGCTTATATCTAACTTCTAAATCATAATGTATCTATCGAGCTGTCTCCCCGGGTCATGCGTCTTGTTGTCTCCCCTTGAGAGTGTCTGTTCCATTGCATTCTGAGTCTCCCGAGCCCCACGTGAGGGGCCGAGTGTCGTCTGGAGCCTAAATCAAATTGGAACATGTTCAAAAAGCTAAGCTTTGGTTTGGGGCGGGGGTGGGGGGTTGGGGCGGGTTGAGGAAGAGGGGAGGCTTAATTTGACTGAAGACTGACTTATTTAGAGACTCCGAGACTAAGTCATCAGATGTTTAGTAACTGACCTGGCCCATTCTCTGACGCTGACTAAATATCTGACTCAGCATCTGACGAAATATCTGACTCAATCGTTCACCCCATATGTAACTCAAATGTGACCCAAACTCGATTTCCTTTCTGACCCAGTCTATGACTTCCTATCTGACCCAAACTATGACTCCCTATATGACCCAATCTAAGAATTTCTATCTGACCCAATCTGTGACTTTATATCTGAACCAATATTTGACTTTATATCTGAACCAATATTTGACTTCGTATCTGAACCAATATATGACTTCATATCTGAACCAATCTATGACTTCCTATCTGACCCAATCTATGACTTCATATCTGACACAATCTATGACTTCCTATCTGACACAATCTATGACTTCCTATCTGACACAATCTATGACTTCATATATGTCTCAATCTATGAAAACGAATCCAGGAAAAAAACAACATTACGAGCATATTATTACACTTTATATGCCACTGGAGAGGACGCCACTGACGAGGACCGACACTGGAGAGGACCGCGAGTGGAGATGACCGCCACTGTAGATGATCACCACTGTCGATGACCTCAACTGTAGATGACCGCCACTGTAGATGACCGCTGCTGTAGATGACCGCCGCTGTAGACGTCCTACTTTCCGATTCCACCCTCAGACTTTTCTTGTATTCATGGGCGGTCAGTGTTCAGTTATCTCCACCTGCCACTCGCCCAACCCCCACCCCACCCACACACACTTTTTTTTTTACCTCCCACTCGCCCCTACTCCACCTTCCTCGCCCCCTTCACCTCACTACAGAACCAACATGGCAGTAGGACCCTGTTGTCCGCATCCTTATCAGGACGATGCACCCACAAACCGACCAATCGGAAAGCACTCATGGCCACACACAGCATCACGGGCAGTCAGAGACGGAGTTAGCTGTGTGGAAACATAACCGGGAATACGCAGCGTCAGCGAAATGTCATCCTGATAACATTTATGGAAAATATTGGAATTTTTTTTATACATTTTTTCTTTTAGTTCTCTCCTTTCGGGTCCCATGGGTTTATTATTTTAAAATACCAACATGGGGGCGTAGCTGAAAACTCCAAGCAAAGGGGGTGGTAGGTGTGTGAGCTCCTCTCAAATCTGGTACCCGGGTACCAATAGATGCAGCCAAAAGAAAAGGGGGGGCGGGGGCATTTTTTAGTTTTACCATACTATATAGTAGAGTGCGCGTTCAAAACGAAATTCGACGCAAAATTTGATCGTGTGAACTGAAAATAAAATTCAACCAAACTTCTGTTCGATTAAGCTACCGTCGATCAATCTTCCGTTGAGGAAATTTCTTTCAAACAAATTTCCGGTAACCGACCAGCAGTGTGTCTTGTGTGTCCACTGACCAGCAGTGTGTCTTGTGTGTTCACCGACCAGCAGTGTGTCTTGTGTGTCCACTGACCAGCAGTGTGTCTTGTGTGTTCACCGACCAGCAGTGTGTCTTGTGTGTTCACCGACCAGCAGTGTGTCTTGTGTGTTCACCGACCAGCAGTGTGTCTTGTGTGTCCATGTCGCATGGGTGTGTGTTGTGTGTCCACTGACCAGCAGTTTGTATTGTGTGTCCACTGACCAGCAGTGTGTCTTGTGTGTCCACTGTGCTCCTTATGAGTTCCATGTGGCATGGGTGTGTGTTGTGTGTCCAAGTGGCATGGGTGTGTGTTGTGTGTCCATGTGGCATGGGTGTGTGTTGTGTGTCCATGTGGCATGGGTGTGTGTTGTGTGTCCATGTGGCATGGGTGTGTGTTGTGTGTCCATGTGGCATGGGTGTGTGTTGTGTGTCCATGTGGCATGGGTGTGTGTTGTGTGTCCATGTGGCATGGGTGTGTGTTGTCTGAATGTTCATCCTGTCAATGGTCATGCCACGTCTGCGGGCTTGATCTCAGAGTTTGTCTTCTCTTAGATGAGTTGCCTTCTCTTGGATGAGTTGCCTTCTCTTGGATGAGTTGCCTTCTCTTGGATGAGTTGCCTTCTCTTGGATGAGTTGCCTTCTCTTGGATGAGTTGCCTTCTCTTGGATGAGTTGCCTTCCCTTAGACGAGTTGCCATCTCTTAGATGAGTTTCCATCTCTTAGATAAGTTGCCATCTGTTAGATAAGTTGCCTTACTCTTACATAAGCTGTCTTCTCTATGATTAGTTGCCATCTCTTAGATAAGATGCCATCTGTTAGATAAGTTGCCCTACTCTTACATAAGCTGTCTTCTCTAAGATTAGTTGCCATCTCTTAGATAAGTTGCCATCTCTTAGATAAGTTGCCATCACTTAGATGAGTTGTCTTCTCTTAGATAAGTTGCCTTCTCTTAGATAAGTTGCCATCACTTAGATGAGTTGCCATCTCTTAGATAAGTTGCCATCACTTAGATGAGTTGCCATCTCTTAGATAAGTTGCCTTCTCTTAGATAAGTTGCCATCACTTAGATGAGTTGCCATCTCTTAGATAAGTTGCCTTCTCTTAGATAAGTTGCCATCACTTAGATGAGTTGCCATCTCTTAGATAAGTTGCCTTCTCTTAGATAAGTTGCCATCACTTAGATAAGTTGCCTTCTCTTAGATAAGTTGCCATCACTTAGATGAGTTGCCATCTCTTAGATAAGTTGCCTTCTCTTAGATAAGTTGCCATCACTTAGATAAGTTGCCTTCTCTTAGATAAGTTGCCATCACTTAGATGAGTTGCCATCTCTTAGATAAGTTGCCTTCTCTTAGATAAGTTGCCATCACTTAGATAAGTTGCCTTCTCTTAGATAAGTTGCCATCACTTAGATGAGTTGCCATCTCTTAGATAAGTTGCCATCACTTAGATGAGTTGCCTTCTCTTAGATAAGTTGCCATCACTTAGATGAGTTGCCATCTCTTAGATAAGTTGCCTTCTCTTAGATAAGTTGCCATCACTTAGATGAGTTGCCATCTCTTAGATAAGTTGCCTTCTCTTAGATAAGTTGCCATCACTTAGATAAGTTGCCTTCTCTTAGATAAGTTGCCATCACTTAGATGAGTTGCTTTTTCTTAGATAAGTTGCCTTCTCTTAGATAAGTTGCCATCACTTAGATGAGTTGCTTTTTCTTAGATAAGTTGCCTTCTCTTAGATAAGTTGCCATCACTTAGATGAGTTGCCTTCTCTTAGATAAGTTGCCATCACTTAGATGAGTTGCCATCTCTTAGATAAGTTGCCATCACTTAGATGAGTTGCCTTCTCTTAGATAAGTTGCCATCACTTAGATGAGTTGCCATCTCTTAGATAAGTTGCCTTCTCTTAGATAAGTTGCCATCACTTAGATGAGTTGCCATCTCTTAGATAAGTTGCCATCACTTAGATGAGTTGCCATCTCTTAGATAAGTTGCCATCACTTAGATGAGTTGCCATCTCTTAGATGAGTTGCCATCTCTTAGATAAGTTGCCTTCTCTTAGATAAGTTGCCATCACTTAGATGAGTTGCCATCTCTTAGATAAGTTGCCTTCTCTTAGATAAGTTGCCATCACTTAGATGAGTTGCCATCTCTTAGATAAGTTGCCATCACTTAGATGAGTTGCCATCTCTTAGATAAGTTGCCATCACTTAGATGAGTTGCCATCTCTTAGATAAGTTGCCTTCTCTTAGATAAGTTGCCATCTCTTAGATGAGTTGCTTTTTCTTAGATAAGTTGCCTTCTCTTAGATAAGTTGCCATCACTTAGATGAGTTGCCATCTCTTAGATAAGTTGCCATCACTTAGATAAGTTGCCTTCTCTTAGATAAGTTGACATCACTTAGATGAGTTGCCATCTCTTAGATAAGTTGCCATCTCTTAGATAAGTTGCCTTCTCTTAGATAAGTTTCCATCCAAGGTTAACGAGTGACAGCTACCGGGGGCGGGGGGGGGGGGGGGCGGGCTGGTGTTGTCTTTGCTTGTCTATGCTGGGGATTGAACTGTCCATCAGCTTGGGATGACTCAGTTTAAACTACTCGATAAACCCCCTGTCAACCCCCAAAAGGGGTACGTGCTATTTGGCTTAAGAATCCCTGCTCGACGGGACCCTCCACCCCCCTCGCCACACTCATAAAAGAATGAGTAGCACGTCTGCTACGTCCTATAAATCCTATAATTAATATAAGAAAAAGCTGTTTATCGACGAATTACAATTTCAATTTCCTGTGGATTTGATTTGAGATTGAGATAACCACTAGTGATGGATGGTCGACTTACTTAGACATGTATCTATTGTAAGCACTGCAGGGCTCAGGTGCAGTACGATGACCTGAACTGGGGGGGGGGGGGGGGGTGACATGGGGGAGAGGTGTGTGACATGGAGGAGAGGTGTATGACATGGAGGAGTGGTGTATGACATGTAGGGCTGGTGTATGAGACATGACATGGAGGGGTGGTGTATGACATGGAGGAGTGGTGTGACAGGTGACATGGAGAGAGGTATAAGTCTTGGAGAGAGGTGTATGACAGATGAAAATGAGGAGATGTTTCATGCGCACATGACGTGTTCCATACGCCCATGACACGTTCCACAACAACTTGAGGTGACACATTCTGTTCCCAGGCGACACATTCTATTCCCAGGCGACACATTCTATTCCCAGGCGACACATTCTATTCCCAGGCGACACATTCTATTCCCAGGCGACACATTCTATTCCCAGGCGACACATTCTGTTCCCAGTCGCCACATTCTATTCCCAAGCGACACATTCTGTTCCCAGGCGTCACATTCTATTCCCAGACGACACATTCTATTCCCAGGCGACACATTCTATTCCCAGGCGACACATTCTATTCCCAGGCAACACATTCTGTTCCCAGGCGACACATTCTGTTCCCAGGCGACACATTCTGTTCCCAGGCGACACATTCTATTCCCAGGCGACACATTATGTTCTCAGGCGACACATCCAATTCCCAGGCGACACATTCTATTCCCAGACGACACATTCTATTCCCAGGCGACACATTTTATTCCCAGGCGACACATTCTATTCCCATGCGACACATTCTATTCCCAGACGATATATTCTATTCCCAGGCGACACATTCTATTCCCAGACGACACATTCTATTCCCAGGCGACACATTATATTCCCAGGCGACAAATTCTATTCCCAGGTGACACATTCTGTTCCCAGACGACACATTCTATTCCCAGACGACACATTCTATTCCCAGGCGACACATTTTATTCCCAGGCGACACATTCTATTCCCATGCGACACATTCTATTCCCAGAAGATATATTCTATTCCCAGGCGACACATTCTATTCCCAGACGACACATTCTATTCCCAGGCGACACATTATATTCCCAGGCGACAAATTCTATTCCCAGGTGACACATTCTGTTCCGAGGCGACACATTCTATTCCCAGGCGACACATTCTATTCCCAGGCGACACATTCTGTTCCCAGACGACACATTCTGTTCCCAGGCGACACATTCTATTCCCAGACGACACATTCTATTCTCAGACGACACATTCTATTTCCAGGCTTGTCCGTGAACTTTGTTGTCATTGTAGGATTACTTTCATCGTTGTCATTAATCTTTTAGTTGTCATTAATCTTTCAGTTGTTATTAATCTTTTAGTTGTCATTAATCTTTCAGTCATTAATCTTTTAGTTGTCATTAATCTCTGAGTTGTCATTAACCTCTGCGTTGTCATAATCTCTGAGTTGTCATTAATCTCTCCACCCCCCACAACCCTCCACCCCCACAACCCTCCACCCTTACAACACTCCACCCCAACAACCCTCTCCCCCATCCCCACAACCCTCCACCCCCACAACCCTCCACCCCACAACCCTCCACCCCCACAACCCTCTCCCCCAACCTCACAACCCTCCACCCCCACAACCCTATCCCCCATTCCCACAACCCTCCACACCCACAACCCTCCACCCCCACAATCCTCGACCCCCACAACCCTCTCCCCCATCCTCACAACCTTCCACCCCCACAACCCTCTCCCCCGTCCCCACAACCCTCCACCCCCACAACCATCTCCCCCATCCCCACAACCCTCCACCCCCACAACCCTCCACCCCCACAACCATCTCCCCCATCCCCACAACCCTCCATCCCCACAACCCTCCACCCCCACAACCCTCCATCCCCACAACCCTCCACCCCCACCCACACAACCATCTCCCCACAACCCTCCACCCCCACAACCCTCCACCCACACAACCATCTCCTCCATCCCCACAACCCTCCACCCACACAACCCTCCACCCACACAACTATCTCCCCCATCCCCACAACCCTCCACCCCCACAATCTTCCACCCCCACAACCCTCTCCCCCATCCCCACAACCCTCCACCCCCACAAGCCTCCACCCCCACAACCCTCCACCCCCACAAGCCTCCACCCCCACAACCCTCTCCCCCATCCTCACAACCCTCCACCCCCACAACCCTCTCCCCCATCCCCACAACCCTCCATCCCCACAACCCTCTCCCCATCCCCACAACCCTCCACCCCCACAACCCTCTCCCCCATCCCCACAACCCTCCATCCCCACAACCCTCCACCCCCACAACCCTCCACCCCCACAACCCTCCACCTACCATTAACCACCAATGAACATGTTATCTACTATTCCCCAGCTCATCAGCGACTGTTTCCCACCACTAATACCAGTTCCTAGTCTCAGGTCAGCTGGCCAGGTCATTAGAACACCCCCCCCCCCCCCCCAAGCAACCTGAAATAGGTCAGTAGTCTCTAGGTGTGTACCGTGGAGCTGAAGGTCAAAACCCGTCAGGGCAGTCAGGACAGGTGTGCAGGGGGGAGGGGGGCAGACGATATTTTGAACTTAAATGTTGACAGTAAAGGGGGATAAGTAGCTAGTTTTAATTGTTTTTCTGGTCTCATCTGAATTAGTTGCTTCCCATTTTCTCCTACTTTAAATTATTTATATTTCTACCTGCTCTTTACCTCCATTTCACGGCTTGACTTATCTAGCATTTAAAGTTTTAATGTAAGTACTTTTTAAAAGTATATTTACACTTCAATTCCTTCTTCGAAACTAAATTTTAGCTAATTTTTCTCTTGTTGAAAGTTTTTTTAAAAAACAATTTGTTAAAAAAATTTACTTAAACAAAAAATGTCGAGGAAGAAAGAGTTGGACAGGGACATTGTGGTTTTTAAAATTGAGGAATGGCCGGACACTCCGAAGTTCGATTTGGTGTTACCTGGGTTTTCGTCAAGGAATAATAATGTGCTGGAGCTTCTAACGAGGCTCGCGTAGTTCTGCTACGATTATCAACCAATTATATATACAATTGTCAACCACTTATATATATATTGTATATAAATATATATATATAATTGTCAACCACTTATAAATAACCTGTGCACAACATGTTTATATTCTTGTTTCAATTTAAGATGAAATATATAGACGGTCATGGTTGAAAGATACTGAGTGTATACTTCTAGTTACTGTCAGATAGTGTTGGTACACGTCGCGTTACTCTGTCAGATAGTGTTGGTACACTTCGAGTTACTCTGTCAGATAGTGTTGGTATACTTCTAGTTACTCTGTCAGATAGTGTTGGTATACTTCTAGTTACTCTGTCATATAGTGTTGGTATACTTCGAGTTACCCTGTCAGATATTGGGCCAAATATGGAACTATGTTCTCATTTGTAATTAAACTAAAATATTCTCATATGTATGTGCTGTTTTCTTGATAAATTTTCCCACTGTTTCTAATGTAATGATAGTGACAAACTGTGTTTCTAATGTAATGATAGTGACAAACTGTGTTTCTAATGTAATGATAGTGACAAACTGTGTTTCTAATGTAATGATAGTGACAAACTGTGTTTCTAATGTAATGATAGTGACAAACTGTGTTTCTAATGTAATGATAGTGACAAACTGTGTTTCTAATGTAATGATAGTGACAAACTGTTTGTGGTACAGAACGTAGTGTACAAGCTGCTGATTTCACATCTGTAGGAAATATTTAAACAATAAATCCTTGAAAATGTTGGGTTGTATAAACAACAGTAAAGCATTTAAAAAAAAACTTGGAAGGGTCAAAGTGCGCCGTTTCGTGGGGGGGGGGGGGGTTCTTTGTTTTTTCTCTTTCACTTATTAATTTTGGTGTGCTCCATACACATTTATTACACATTGGTTAAGCGAGGGTCAAACTGTTTGATTCATCAAAAGCTCTTCTAAAGACTTGGCCGTGTAAAACTGTTTGATAAATGGAAAGCCCGCCCCCCCCCCCTCCCCAATAAGATTAAGCTGCGTAGGCTTACCACGTGCTACCTTTTTTCAAGTGTTCCGTGAACGAGAGATGTAGCCATTTGAATGTCATTTACTTAACAAGACGAATAGGTGTAGCCATTTGAATGTCATTTACTTAACAAGACGAAGAAATGTAGCCATTTGAATGTCATTTACTCATCAAGACAAACCATTCTCTGAAATAAAGTTAATAGTACATTATATAATAAATATATATAATTATAAAGCATGGTACATTGTACATTTACCGTTGCAAAGAAATGTTGGTGTTTTTTCCCCATGAAGCGGTAATAGATCAAATAGATTTAATTAAATTTATAGAAGTATAGATGCATTAAAATGGTCACAGGTAGATATAGGTAGATGCAATAGAAGTAATTTGTTATAAAGGGCCCCTCGCAAATTACGTCGCGCTCATATGGGGGGGGGGGGGGGGGGTACGAGAATTTGTGACACTTTGTGACGGGGGAAGAAGGGTTCAAAATATGTGACGTCACTTTAATTATTATTTTTTTTTAAATCTTACATTTTCTAATTGTGAAAAATCTTGATGTAATTAATTTTTAAAACAATACTTTGAGGTCAAAATTGCCTCAGGTATTATAGCTACTATGAAACTCAGTCGCTCACACCTGTTGCGCATATCGAACAATGACGCAAAAACTGTTGCGGCTATTTTACAGTTCGGCTTGTGGATGACTTCGTTGTTTCGCGTCACAGTTTTCTAATAACACTACATCTTAATCCATTATGGGAAAATGTTATAAAATATAATAAAATATTAGTTTATTTATGAAAAGTTTATGTATGTTTTGATTTTTTTAGGTAAAGAATTTGTGACATTTCTTGACATGGGGGGGGGGGTCTAAAAGGGTCATTTTTTGCGGTAAGTAATTTATGAACGACCCCTAAGATGTTACAGATACAATACGCTTAGTAGAAGGAGCGCATACAAAATAGAATGGTGCTATATGGTGCTAGAAATGATTAAGTTAATAGAAGTAAGAGATATAATAGTTAGCACTACGCGTCATGAGGTCATAATCCCTTTGTTGGAATGTAGGCGTCATAAGGTCATAATCCCATTGTAGGAATGTAAGCGTCATAAGGTTATAAATCCATTGTTGGAATGTAGGCGTCATAAGGTCATAATCCTATTGTTGGAATGTAGGCGTTATGAGATCATAATCCCATTGTTGGAATGCTGGCGTTATGAGGTCATAATCCCATTTTGGAATGTAGGCGTCATAAGGTCATAAACCCACTGTTGGAATGTAGGCGTCATAATCCCATTGTAGTAATGTCGTGCATAGTTTATCAAACTGTTCTCAGCTTACCTCAAGTGACCCAGAGTGCAGGTCACGTGACGCCTACTCGTGATTGTCTTTTGGTCATGACTTGTCGAGTGTTTGTCTTCATTGTCTGACGTAGTCATGCGAGTCTTGGACCGGCGGTGGATGCATTGGGGGAGGAGGCGGGTCACCTGGTCGCCTCCCACCCCCACCCCTACCCCACTTGAATGTTAAGAAGATACACACAAAAAATGATCCCCAGCCATAGGTGTGATAAGGATTTCTTTACAAAGATCCGCCTCTGATGAGAAACCAAAACCGTGTTATACCTTAATTTGGTTCTTAGCTGACTCGCTTTGTCATTCTCTCTATCCCTCTCTCTCTAACCTCTCCCTCCCCTTCTCTCTCTATCCATATACCTCTCTCTCTATCCATCTACCTCTCTCTCTCTATCCCTCTTCCTCTCTCTCTCTATCACTCTTCCTCTTCCTCTCTCTCTATCTCTCTTCCTCTCTCTCTATCCCTCTACCTCTCTCTCTCTCTATCCATCTCCATCTCTCTCTATGCCTCTCCCTCTCTCTCCTATAACTCTCCCTCTCCCTATCCCTCTCTCTCTCTATCCCTCTCCCTCTATCCCTCGCTCTCTATCCCTCTCTCTCCCTCTCTCTCTATCCCTCTCCCTTTATCACTCTCCATATCTCTCTCTATCCCTTTCTCCCTCTCCCTCTCTCTCTATCCCTCTCCCTCTATCCCTCGCTCTCTCTCCCTCTCTCTCTCCCTCTCTCTCTCTCTCTATCCCTCTCTCTCTCTCTATCCCTCTCCCTCTATCCCTCGCTCTCTATCCCTCGCTCTCTATCCCTCTCTCTCCCTCTCTCTCTATCCCTCTCCCTTTATCACTCTCCATATCTCTCTCTATCCCTTTCTCCCTCTCCCTCTCTCTCTATCCCTCTCCCTCTATCCCTCGCTCTCTATCCCTCTCTCTATCCCTCTCTCTCTCTCTCTATCCCTCTCTCTCTATCCCTCTCCCTCTATCCCTCGCTCTCTATCCCTCTCTCCCTCTCTCTCTCTCTCTCTCTATCCCTCTCTCTCTATCCCTCTCCCTCTATCCCTCTCTCTATCCCTCTCTCTCTCTCTATCCCTCTCTCTCTCTCTCTCTATCCCTCTCTCTCTCTCTCTCTCTATCCCTCTCTCTCTCTATCCCTCTCCCTCTATCCCTCTCTCTCTATCCCTCTCTCTCTATCTCTCTCCCTCTCCCTCTCTCTCTATTCTCTTAATCTTTAAATTTCCTCGATGTCTTTCAGGGCACTTGAACACATTAAGATCACGTTAAAATTCTTAAGGGCATGGGCGTCACACCGGACGGATATCGGATGTGAGACCCCGGTATCTACAGTGAGAATGACGGAGTTGAAGCGTTAACAGAACCAGGTCTGAACCATTCCAGATGAAGCTGTCATTTGCATAGAAACGACCCCGCCTTCAGTTTTGCCAACTGCAAGTAAATCTACAGACTTACATAAAAAAACGTAATTTAAAATGAATTGTCCGTTAATTTACGTATAAAAAACACCAAAATAACCACACACACACAAAACGACAAAACAAAAACCCACACAAAAACACCACCAACAAAACAAAACCCACACAAAAACACCACCAACAAAACAAAAACAAAACCCACACAGAAACACCACCAACAAAAACAAAACCCACACAAAAACACCACCAACAAAACAAAAACAAAACCCACACAGAAACACCACCAACAAAAACAAAACCCACACAAAAACACCACCAACGAAACAAAAACAACCCACACAGAAACACCACCAACAAAAACAAAACCCACACAAAAACACCACCAACAAAACAAAAACAAAACCCACACAGAAACACCACCAACAAAAACAAAACCCACACAAAAACACCACCAACAAAACAAAAACAAAACCCACACAGAAACACCACCAACAAAAACAAAACCCACACAAAAACACCACCAACAAAACAAAAACAAAACCCACACAGAAACACCACCAACAAAAACAAAACCCACACAGAAACACCACCAACAAAACAAAACAAAAAATTTAAAAAAAAAACCTAACAAAAAACCAACCTTTAATGTGTTCGTGAGAAGTTCAAATGTTTTGAGGCGAAAATTGGGATGTCTCAAAGTTTGGGATTTCAAATTGCTTGGTTAAGACTTTGATGGTGATGGTCAAACCCAGGGGGGAAAAATGGAACACTGGTGAGAATATCATACGACATATGATCAAGCTAAGTTATAAAATCGGCTCATTCTAAGGTCGTAGTGACATGGTCCTGGAAGCAAGGCCGTACGGACGGATACTTTATATATTGCCTCATAGTTTAATTTATGTCATATATATAATAATAATAATAATAGGCCTATATATAATATAATTGATAATATATATATTGTCGGTAAATTAATATTTTTTGGAATTGGCGAACCTGCCCTCGTACAGTACGACCATATCTAAAATAGTTCTGATATAAATAAAGTATGACGTCATTTGATTACGATTTTATAAGGCTGGATGACGTCATTAGTCCCAGAGTTTAAAGAGAGATTTTTTTGTTTCTTCTGATTGTGAATGATGTAATATTTAAACAATTGGAAGTAAGTACCTACTCTAAGTACCATGACGTGACTGACGATAATTGTCAGTATTTTTAACGGTATTTGAATACAACACCATGATTTCTTCGAGTACGCCTGGATGCATCAAATAAAAAAATTGTTGGACTTCTGAACCAGTAGTTAATGTTAGCCCGAGAAAATCTATCTCTGACTGATGTGGGGAGATAAGCACCGCAACCCTCGACTTGTTCTCGGCGTCTGCTCGTGGACCAGTTTTTTTTTCACTTCACGATCGCGTTGTCAATCCCGCCAACACTGCATCGCCTCTCGTCTGCCTCGCCTCTCGTCTGCCTCGCCTCTCGTCTGCCTCGCCGTCTGTGTAACTTGCCGGCTTTTCAAAAATCGAGGGTGAGTTTAAAAAAAATATTCTTATAAAACACACACACACGCATAAAAAAAACTGTGCTGGGAAAGGAGTAAGGGCGGAAAAAAACGTTAAGTTGTCTCCCACCCCATCCTCTTCAACCCCCTCCCCCCTAGTCCTGCCTAGTGCAATTCGAAGAAGTTTTGTGTTCGCCTGCTTTGTTCGCTTTGTGGCTGATTATGAGGTTTTTAAAATGACACGCAGCAGCCAACAAGGAAGAGCAGCGAAACTCTTCTTCGGTTGAAGTTTAGCTTTTTTTTCTCGAAGCAGCGACCTCAGAAACGTCTGACGGTGTGTGTAAGTGTGTGGACAGACGTCAAGTCTTAGGCCAGACAGCGGTTGAAATTTTTCTGTGTTGTTTTGTCTAGGTAAGGGCCTGGATAGACTTACACGCCGAGGGATAAAATAGTGCGCGAGGCGGTGGCGGGTCGTGGATATCTAACTAACACAATAAAAATCCGTGCCGTCTGTGTGTGTATGTCTCTCTCTCTCTCTCTCTCTCTCGCGCGCGGGCTAGCGAGGTCACGACATCGTATTAATCCCTGTCATTAAGTTGCTACTGTGTCTTCGCTGACACACCGTCTCGCTGGTGTGTGATGTGGTTGTGTGTTTAAATTCCTAACGGTGTCACTGGATTTTTATTTTTTAATCATCGGTTATGTTCTGTTATATCTCTAAAATTAGGAGTTAATATTTTGTGTGTTTAAATTCTCGTCAACAGATACTTTCAAGGGATGTCACTCCGAAAGGATGAAGAAAGGGACTTATCGAGATTAATTCGAGTGTGACATAAAAGGAAGGATTCTCAAAGTACGGCGTCATACAACAACAATAATTTCACGGATATATATATATATATTATTAATTATAATATAACCGAATGGTCGCCTTGATCTCTGGAGTAGTTTGACCCTCCCTGTACCTGGCAGACGCGTGCTTCGCCTGGTTTTACCACTTAAAACAGGAATACTTGGATATACTCTTCGTACAAGACCTGGCTTAAAATTTGAGCATTGCTCTTTACTGTGTGAATCAGTTGCTGGCCGGACCTAACTGCCCGCATTAGTGATATAGCTGTACGTAAGTACGTCCTCTTTGGCTAATTAAGATAGATCGGTAAATCGTACCTCAGTTCATTACTGTCCTCAGGTTAGGTTTAGGGATACATTTAGGAATTTTTTTCCATTATTTTTTAACGTTTTATTCTTAATTTTACGGGTCACGGCAATCAAGTTGGCGGCCATGGTAAAAAAAAAACGCGGTACGATCTATTCGAATATACCTCATCTTTTCCGGTTGTGTCTGCTGTTAGTAGCCGTCTCTCGTTTTGTCATTGACGTCATTGACATCATTCGTGATGTTTGCCTTTTATGTCACTGGTTGTCAAAGGAGGAGCGGGTTTTTGTTAAGCCCCCGGGGTCGGTAGGGGGTGGTGGAAGGGTTGAGCTGGCACCGAACCAGAGCAGATGGCGTACGTGACCCCAGTCTAGATTAGGGGGTCCTCAAGTCAAGGGTCTTAATCTTAATCAATTTAAGAAAGGGAATTCATTTTAAAACAAACTCTGTGTGTGTCTGCCCCTGTCTACAGTCTTTTAAAATAACATTCACAAAGACTCCGGATAATTGTTATTATTGGTGCCTCATTTGCAGAACCCTGTTTCCATTAAGGTCAAAACCCTGGTTAGGGATAAATTTAGGGTTCGGGTTAGGTTTAGGGATACATTTATGAATTTTCTTCATTATTTTTTAACGTTTTATTCTTAATTTTACGGGTCGCGGCAACCAAGATGGCGGCCATGGTAAAAAAAAAAAACAACGGGTCACTATCTCTACCGAATTACCAAGACTCCTACCGGGCTACCAGCGGCTACCTACATTACATAATTATATCTGCCTCTGACCTGTGTCAGAGTCAGTGAAAGGGTTACTCGAGTGAAACTTCATGCTCTGTCTTATCTCATTCTAACAGTGTTAAAGTTAACAAAAAAACAATGAGAAAAAAAACTTACTTAGTTTGTTTTTCAATTCACAGCTGGGTCTCATTTCAGCTTACAATTTTATTTCTTCTATGTCATGTCCAATTTAAAATTTGGTGTTTTAACTGTACACTTATCATTAATATAATTAGTACAACCGGTTGGATCTACTAGCAGCCGACACAAAATATTTAATCCTGCCTTTCGATACTTCTTTCTCCTTCTTCATCTTCTTCTACATCTTCTTCTATATGTTAAGGGCCCGCGATCAATATAGGTCTATTGATACTTCTGGCTCCTATGTATGTAGAGGGATTTTCAATTTTGTATATATGAAATAATTGTTAATTGATAATTTTATAGGCCTGAATTTCCATACTCTCGGCCAAAATAAACCCTCGGTATGGCTCAGACAAATTATTCCTAATGACGAGTTATGTGGATACAAGAGAATAGGTGTGTAAATGCATGATCAGGACGGCACGGGGGATGTGGATGGGTGTATTAGAATTGGGGAGGGGTGTGATGTGGGAGGGATGCCTCTCGTGACAAGCCGTGCCCATCCCCTCCAAAAAACGATCTCTTTCTTGGTGTACGTGTTCTTCCTCTATATTGGTATCACCACATCAAGGCTGTAAATAAGAAAAACTCGTTAAAAGAAAAAAAAAATAAATCCCACCTTTTCGCCACCCTGTTTTGGGCCGAGGGCTATTTTTAAAACGAGTCGCATCTGACATTCTGTAGCTCGCCTCACAAAGCGACATGCCCAACACATTATAGTGCACACACATCCTGTTGCTTAATTACCGTTAGCCGTTTTTTAAAAAAAAACGTTAATGTAGGTAAAACCACGTGACTGTTGTTTTTCATCAACCCCGCGTGTGTAGAGTGGGGTGGGGGAGAAGGAGTGAAGGGGTCACTGATCCCTGTTCGCGGAATTTGACCCCTAAACATGTGGTCAGTTTTTGTGTGTATTTTTAAAATAATTTAGGCTGACCCACAACCAGCTCAGGCTCATGGTCAACAACCACCAGTGTACTCGTTTGTCCACCGTGTCCACTACTGACCACACAACAATGACTGTTAGGTTTGTTCTCGCCAGAGCTCGGCCTGGACTGACTCACACATGACACAAAGCTAGCCTAGAAACAAAATCCTTACATAGCAAGGCGGAGATGGTTTCTATTAAGGAAGGTCATAAACGGCTATAACAAGGATTCTCAATTCATAGCGTAAATCTCTCTTACGACATTTTATTTATTCATTTGTTTATCTGTTTTGTGATCATGAGGAAAACACATCAATAAAGCACAGTTATGTATGTGTGTATATATATATTTAAACGGAAGTAGTAGCTGGTTTCTAAACACTATAAAATGTGTTATCGAATGAACTTATTGTCACTTACCAGTGACAATTGACCTGTCAGTGACAATTGAAGAGCATTGCTTACCCGTGACAGTGTAAGTGCGTCATTTACGTGTGACAACTGAAGAGCGTCACTCACAAGGGACAATGGAAGAGCGTAACTCACATGGGACAAATGAAGAGCGTCACTCACATGGGACAATCGACGAGCGTCACTCACATGGGACAAATGAAGAGCGTCACTCACATGGGACAAATGAAGAGCGTCTCTCACATGGGACAATTGAAGAGCGTCACTCACATGGGACAAATGAAGAGCGTCACTCACATGGGACAAATGAAGAGCGTCACTCACGTGGGAAAAATGAAGAGCGTCACTCACGTGGGACAAATGAAGAGCGCCACTCACGTGGGACAAAGGAAGAGCGTCACTCACATGGGACAAAGAAAGAGCGTCACTCACATGGGACAATTGAAGAGCGTCACTCACACGGGACAATTGAAGAGCGTCACTCACATGGGACAAATGAAGAGCGTCACTCACACGGGACAAATGAAGAGCGTCACTCACACGGGACAATTGAAGAGCGTCACTCACACGGGACAATTGAAGAGCGTCACTCACACGGGACAATTGAAGAGCCTCACTCACACGGGACAAATGAAGAGCGTCACTCACACGGGACAATTGAAGAGCCTCACTCACACGGGACAAATGAAGAGCGTCACTCACACGGGACAATTGAAGAGCGTCACTCACACGGGACAATTGAAGAGCGTCACTCACACGGGACAATTGAAGAGCGTCACTCACACGGGACAATTGAAGAGCCTCACTCACACGGGACAAATGAAGAGCGTCACTCACACAGGACAATTGAAGAGCGTCACTCACGTGGGACAAATGAAGAGCTTCGCAGGTGACGGCAAAACCGTTACTATATAAAATGAGGGGGAGGGGGGGGGCATTTGAATCAACTTCTGCTTTCGGTGGACAGTTTCTCCCTCAATGTCCACCAAGGTTTCCGTCAGTTCTGACCAATAGATGCGTCACGATAATGACTCCTAGCCCAGAGGTCCAGTCTTTGCATTTGGTCACTATGTCGTTGACCCCTATCAAAGCGAAGCCTTTCAGATTACGTGAAACGTTCGACCTCCCCCCCCCCCTCCTTTTCCCTCCTTTGACTCCCCCGTTGCCCCCCACCCACGACCGCCACCCCAACACTATAATGCCACCTCGTTTGATAACATACAGATATCATTTGTATTTAACTGGAATGTTGCGGTCCAACAAATCTCCAAATTTTATATTTTGGGATTATGGGAAGAAAGGGGCGGGTTGGTGGTGGGTGGGCGTGTCCAGACCAGGAACTGTCACAGATAAGCTGTGTAGACAATATTGTCATTGATTTCTGCTCAGAGATTAGGCCCAAGCCTTCCGGAGTTCTAAATGCCGTAAGGGTGTGATGTGTGGGTGGGGGGGGGGGGACGCGGTGATAAAATAAAGAAAACGCCGGAGTTTAATGCCATGTAGATAGTATTTATTGACTCCTGCACAGCAGCGGTCTTCAAACTGGAATGCGGGTCGATGACACTAGGGTGTTATTGACACGATGTTGGGGGGGGGGGGAGAGGGGCTCATGTCGCACACGATCAGTGATGGCTCTCTTCCTGTCTGTGCCAGGGGGGCTCATGTCGCACACGATCAGTGATGGCTCTCTTCCTGTCTGTGCCAGGGGGGCTCATGTCGCACACGATCAGTGATGGCTCTCTTCCTGTCTGTGCCAGGGGGGCTCATGTCACACATGTACAGTGCTGGCTCTCTTCCTGTCTGTGTCAGGGACGATATATAGGCACTGACCAAAAATGCTGTTGTGGCATTGTTTAAAGCAGAAGTCTGATGTCGTGTAATATTTGTGACTGACCAAAAGGAGCTGTTTTGACGGGATATAAACCAGCAGACGGTTTACGCTGTCTTGTCAATGACACTGACCCCCCCCCCCCCGCCTGTTGTAACAGGTTCTCTGCCAGTAATCCGTTATCTCAATGCTGTATCCTCCAAACAGCACAGGGCTAATGTCACCGTTGTGTCGACGTGACGCAGTAGACGTGTGTCATCGATGGGTGACGACCCGATACCAGGTGTGAAGGTCACGGAAGGCCAGGTTAGAAGAGAACACAACGCATGTGTCACAGGAGAAGCGGACGATAAGATCACCGGAGGAACTATTCGAAGAAAATGCTATTGTGAAACTTAACGTTTTTTTTTGGTTCATGCTTCCCACCCATTTCTTCACATATACCTACGATCACATCCCAACCACTTCATCACAGATACCTACGATCACATCCCAGCCACTTCATCACAGATACCTTAGATCACACCCCACCCACTTCATCACATATACTTAAGATCACATCATATCACATCCACTTCATCACGGAAGATTTAAGAAAAAAAATGTGTTCCCCAGACTGTACGAATTTACCAGCATGCTGATCTAAGATCTAATTGATCACTAATTAAGTCGTTATTATCACTAAAGTAGTTCTTTGAAGGCGTATTCCTACGCTAGAGGAATTCTTTGTCTTTAGATTGCTATAATAATTAAATGTTTTCTTGGTTAAAATATGTATTTATTGATTTGCTGAAAATGGATATGCACCATGTAATAAGAAATGTGCAGTGTGCGAAAATATATGTGCAGTATGCGTAGCTATGTGCAGTGTGCGTAGATATATGCAGTGTGTGTAGATATGTGCAGTGTGCGTAATATGTACAGTGTGCGTAGATATATGCAGTGTGCGTAGATGTATGCAGTATGCGTAGCTATGTGCAGTGTGCATAGATATATGCAGTGTGTGTAGATATGTGCAGTGTGCGTAATATGTACAGTGTGCGTAGATATATGCAGTGTGCGTAGATGTATGCAGTGTGCGTAGGTATGTGCAGTGTGCGTAGGAATTTGTGAATATTTAAAAAAAATATTCTGGCCCCTAACGGTGTTTAAGGGACAGTGAACTGCCACCTCCTGGATGTTAAAGTGCCCTTACTTAAGAGTTTTCTGACCTGACGTTGAAAAGAAATGCAAAGAGTTCTCTGTGGAGAGATCGTTGACCTTTCTGTCCACTCGTGCGCTCTGTCAGTTATATTATCGACCATGGGTGATGTCATGTGAAATAAACAGTGAATTAGAACATGATTTGGTCCAGGACATAACAGAAATTCATCATGCAATAAAATAGGAATTTCAGAGGTTCTCAGGGGGTGAAATGATCTGCCTTGGGAGATAAAAAAAACACACCCTTTTTCTGAAATCATTGAATTTAACCATTATATCTAATGCCATAGCGCCAACCCTGGCAGCCAGTACAAGGTTGAAATGGCAACCAGTACAAGGTTGAATTGTCAACCAGTACAAGGTTGAATTGTCAACCAGTACAAGGTTGCATTGTCAACCAGTACAAGGTTGAATTGTCAACCAGTACAAGGTTGAATTGTCAACCAGTTCAAAAGATGAGAAGCGAGGCTCGGCCATTATCACAATATCTCTGCGATGCGTATGAGCTTACCGCTGGTATCTCGAGAACCTCTTTCACATTCTTGTATTGTTTAACTCACGTAATGCCCGTGAGAGTGCAACAAGTTAGGAGGAGAGACCTTGGTGACTCACTCGTCTCTGGGATGGAAAGGTGGGGAGAGCAATGGTTGTGGGTGGGGTGAGCATGGTTTGGGGGTGGGGTGGTAGGGATTGTGGGGTGGGGGAAACATGCCTTAAGAACGAGAAGGTTTTTGCGGGGAGGAGGGAGCTTTCCAGTAGACGTGCGCCAGGAATGGGATTGATCACTGGGCATGTTGACATAAATTAGTTCACGGAGTCTTGGTAGATGAGTGAGTTTGCACGTGGCAAGATGGGTACGTGTGTACAGCTGGGTGCATGTTTACAGTCGGGTACATGTGCACATATGGGCACATGAGCACTACCGGCACATGTCAACATCTGTCTAGATGGTTGCGTGTGCACTGATGGATACATATTGTATATAGACGATTGCATGTGTGCCGACGGGTACATCTGTACTACCGGTACATGTGCACAGACGGGTACAATGACGTGTCTGCACATATGTAGTGATCCACAAATGTGTACCCGCATGACTTCGCATTTCGTGTACAATTTCAGTACGCACATTTTTCCGTATTTGTTTTTTTTTTTAGTGTATTCCAAATCAACCATTGTCCAGAAAAATTAGTCAGTATTCCCGGTAATTGTCAATCTTTTCATCAAGTGATCTTAGACTTGAGCGTCTCTGGCTTGAGCATTTTAGAGGGCTTATTTTTAGCACGTCATAACGAGTCCTGCCGGTCTAGATGTTACAACTCACAGCCAATGAAAACCGCTGTTAGGTTAAAACAAACGTTAGGTACCATGGATGGGTAACAGCTTTCATCATCATTACTTGAGTCATTTGTTGGAATCATGTCATTACTATTCTTTTCTTCCTGCGTTTGGATTGTGTCTTAAGTTGTGTCCAATGCGTTTAAATTGTCTTTTAAATTTCGTCCATGCGTTTAACTAACCACGTGACAGTTCTCTAAAGGTCTGCCTGAATGCGTTTAAATTGTCTTTTAAATTTGGTTCATGTGTTTAACTAATCACGTGACAGTTCTCTAACGGTCTGCCTGAACGCGTTTAAATTGTCTTTTAAATTTGGTTCATGCGTTCAACTAATCACGTGACAGTTCTCTAACGGTCTGCCCGAAACATGCCTTAAGCCGCTAACAAACCGTTCAACCAACCCGACGTCTCATTACATATGACAGATTACCGCAATCAACTATCTGGCGGAATCGGATATTCTCGCTCACCGAGTACGTCCGCCGGTATACAATTTTCTTGAAGACGCCGGCCCGCTTTGTAATCATGTATCGATCCGAGAGTAATGGATGCCGCTTTGTGCCATCCTTAGGCGAGCTTCGGTATGGACTCATTTCTCCTGTACCGTGTGCCATATATTTATAACTGGATGCTTTGTCGTGCGTCCGATCACGGCGGTAGGCTTAACGGTGCCTCAGCAGCGACGGGTAGTTGTCCGGCTTGGTGGGATGGATGTCCGGCTTGGTGGGATTGTTGACCGACTTGGTGGGATGGTTGTTTGGCCTTGTGGGGTGGTTGTCTGGTCTTGGTGGGATGGTTGTCTGGCCTTGGTGGGATGGTTGTCTGGCCTTGGTGGGATAGTTGTCTGGCTTGGTGGGATAGTTGTCTGGTTTTTTGTTAAAGCTGTCCGTGTGTTGTGCGATACCTGTCCAAGGTTGCTGGGATAGTTGTCTGTTTGGTGGGATAAATTGTCTGGGTTGGTGGGATACTTTTCTGGGTTTTTGGGAAAGCTGTCTATGTATTGTACGATAGTTGTATGGCTTTGTGGTATAGTTGTTCGGGGTTGGTGGGATGGATGTCCTGGTTGTTAGGAAATGTGTCAAACATTGTGGGATAGTTGTCTTAGTTGGTGTGATAGTTGTCTGGGTTTTTGGTAAAGCTTTCCTTGTATTGTGCGATAGCTGTCCGGCATGTTGGGATAGTTGTCTGGCATGTTGGGATAACTGTCCGGCATGTTGGGATAGTTGTCTGGCATGTTGGGATAGTTGTCCTGCATGTTGGGATAGTTGTCCTGATTGGTTGGATAGTTGTCCAGTTTTGTGGGACAGATGTCTAAGTTGGTGTGGCAGTTCTCTGGGTTGGTGAGAAATTTGTCTGGGTTGGTGGGGCAGTTTTCTGGGTTTGTGGGGCATTTGTTTAGGTTGATGGGACAGTTTTCTGGGTTGGTGGGGCAGTTGTCTGGGTTGGTGGGACATATGTCTGGGTGATGTGTTTAGCCGGTTGAGAGATTTATAATTTGATTAGGGTTTGAGTCCTGGAATCCGTGTCCTGTAAACGCTGGAGAAACAATCTACTTAATTATTGCCCTTTGAATCATTCTACCTATACACGGGAGTTCACTGAGGCGCCATCTTCGGGGTTTCTAGGGTGCCATATGGTGATCCCACCAATTAATTTGGAGAAAATGGGGTGCAATCTGACTACATTCCGCCTATCATTGCGAGAGCATGGGGTGCCATCTTGACGAAATCCCGTCCATTACTGGGAGAGCACGGGGCGCCAATGGCGAATCCATAATTTCATACCAAGAAGTCGTCCCTTGTGATATTATAGATAATTGCCTTACGGGCGAGGGCGAAAAACAGAGTAGGAATCCATAAAACTACGACATAAGGCAACAACAGTATAAGGTAAGAAGCCAGGTGCTCAGATCACTATGATTCATATTAGGAGCCTTGTCGAGGGATAAAGCACTTTAAATAAAAGATATATTAAAAAAGCGAGGCCTAAATATGTCACCACGAGTGGGATGTGTAACTAGGTCACAAGAAGGTGCTTATTGGGATGGCAACAGCCTGTCGTCTGCGCATGGCATCCCGCGCGTCAACGGTAAAGCTTGGGGCCCCCGGTCACACTTGGGTTAACAGGACCTTAAATCTTGGCGGTATCGGGGAAATATGGGGGGGGGGGGGGGAGAATGCACCTGGTGAGGATATGGTTTCTGGACGCTGGGAGGGCTGGGGTGTGTAAGGGTGACATTGGGGAAAAGGAGGGAGGGGAGTTGACATTGAAAAAGAAAATTATTTGCAATGCTTAAGTGTTATGTCAAGGAGATGTTGCCACCGTTTTCCTGCGCCACTCCACCAACGTACTTAGCTACAGTCAGAATTGCTCCCCAACCTCCCCCCCTTGCTCCCCCTTCCCCGTTATTTCTAACCGGTTGTTGAGTGATCTACCGAGTTAAAGAATACAGGGGGTGGGGGGATCACAGAACGCGAAAGAAGCCCAACAGATTTTGGGACCAGCTCAGAAATGGCGCGTCACGCTGAGACATAAGGTCGTTGGCGAAGCAGCAGTAATCACGAACAACAAACCAGGGCCCCGGAGTACGAGTCGTCAACATTGCTCCGACTCCCGGTGCAGGACCTTAAGAAAAGACTTCGCGACATCTTTATGCCAATTTTTTCAAATCACTTAAATCACCATTAAGGGTTCTTCACCCCCTCCCTCCCCCCACGCTCAGGTTTAACATTACGTCATTTCCTGTTGTCGCCGGTGTGTGATCACAGCAGGAGGTTTAGACTATTTGATTTAGACACTCTTAGAGCAGCAACACGGGTCAATTTAATGAATGGTTCATTGCATCTCTTGGTAACTGCAAGCGTACATCACCGGATGAATGTGAGGGGACACAAATTATACAGAGGACAGAGCTCGTATATTCTAAGACAGAGCTCGAATATTCTAAGACAGAGCTCGTATATTCTAAGACAGAGCTCGTATATTATAAGACAGAGCTCGTATATTCTAAGACAGACCTCGTATATTCTAAGACAGAGCTCGTATATTCTAAGACAGAGCTCGTATATTCTAAGTTAAGAAAACAAGTGGACAGGTCCTCGAAGTTTGGATGGTGCTCTCGGGACTAACAGATCAACTCAAACATGCTCTCGGGGGAGGACACGAGTCTGTTGTCTCAACCAAACCTGGGCCTACCGGTCGACATGTCTGTGTTTGGTCGGTCCCCGGCGTACGGACAAACAGCCCGGACAACAACACGGCTTTTGTAGTTTAGTCGCCGCTTAGACCGGTCGCCCAAACACGGCAGACGGAAAAAAGGAGGGGGGATGTTGGTGACATGGGCGTGTCTTGGTTTGTACTGATGCAGGGGCGGGTCAAGAAACATTTGTTGTCGAGGGGGTGGAACAAGATGGCGATACCACATGGCGTTTAAAAAAAGAATCCTTTAATTATTACTTTTGACTTTACGAACTATTCCGAATTTGGTGTATTTAGAATTGTTTCAATTCTTGTCTTATCCCACATTTCAATATTCTGAACTTGGTGTCGTTAGAATTGTTTCAATTCTTGTCTTATCCCACATTTCAATATTCTGAACCTGGTGTCGTTAGAACTGTTTCAATTCTTGTCTTATCCCACATTTCAATATTCTGAACTTGGTGTCGTTAGAATTGTTTCGAAGCCGAGCCCCACAACACACCACACGGTCGCAAATACCCCCCCCCCCCTATTCCAAACTAAATGGTATCTAAATATAACCATGTATCAGACCAAAGTCCTGTCCCGGCTAATTTGAAGGCATCTGAGAGGGCACGGGATTTATTAAAGGACCCTCACCAAGCCTAAATAGATTACACCAAGTCTAAATACCGGTAGAACACACCAAGCCTAAATAGATTACACCAAACCTAAATAGATTACACCAAGTCTAAATACCGGTAGAACACACCAAGCCTAAATAGATTACACCAAACCTAAATAGATTACACCAAGTCTAAATATCGGTAGAACACACCAAGCCTAAATAGATTACACCAAGCATAAATAGACCAACGAGCTGCATGTTTTCTGTGGAATATTTTTTATCAGTTACACACACCCACATATACAGACACACTGGTTTTAAGGAATATTTTGTTTGTTTGTTTGTAAACTTCGCGAACGAGTTGCCTCTTGTGTGACATTCTCGGGTTATTATATTTGCACTTCTAATCGTTCTTTGTTTGTTTGTCTTTTGTGGGCCGAAAGAAGGCTTTTGGTCGAAACGTTTATTTAATTCTGTCGTCTATCAAGGCTTTTATGATTATTTATATGCACTGTGTGCTGCTTCCTTTCTATGTTAACGAAGTCTACCAGCACGAACGACCAATGGAGTTCACGCTTAAACGACAACATCTGTTTACACGGAGCGGAATGGAGCGATTCTCACATTAACAGCTAGTGGAACCTTGCAATAATCCAGGTGGTACGGAGAGATGTGACAATTACGTACAATAAGTTTATAATTATTCACCTACACTCGCCCGGTTACAAAACATCCCCATGATGTTCCATGCATTTTAGGATAATACACGAGACACCGCGTTCAAGCCGTGTTAAATGCAAGGTGTTATTTTTTTTAAAAAAAAGTGACACAGGGGTCCTCAAGTTTTAGAACCCGGGGAATAAGGAGTAATGTAGTATGATTTGGCCCTAGTTTCAAACTTTATTTAATAGCTGAAGTCTTGAATGGTGATAATTGGTTGTGTATAGTTAATTACACACAGCGGGCCCCGTTGCTGAATGATTTGAGAACCGGTTTTACTCTTTTTTTTTAAACTCCAAGTTAAGACCTTAAAAATCGTTACATACCTGATGCCTAATTGAAATCTGCGAGAACCGCTGTGTGCATCTAATGGGAGTTTTACATACCTGAGGCCCTAGTTAAATCACCTGTCACATCTGTTCTCACAAAGCAATCTCTGCAGAAAAGGGGGAAGGGTGGTGTGGTTTAAAAATGGTGTTTGGGGGGGGGGGGGGTTGGAGAAGGCTGAGGTTTGCAATATTTGCCTGAAAGAAAGCAATGTTAATTGGAGCAGTTGCACTGTTAACAGACTTTAATGGTGTTGTATTGGTTTGGGGCGGGGTTTGTTGTAACCCCCCCCCCCCCCCCATTTCCGATGATATGATTATGTTAACGCTATCGACCTTGCACTCAATTAGCTTAATGAGATGGACATAATATTTGACGGGACACTTTAACACTTTGATCAGTGCTTGGGACCAGGTCGTAGTGACGTCACGCGACGTGATGCATGATTGATTTAACTCAAGGCTCGTGGATGGACTGCCTGCTCGGGCCCCAAAATCCAACCCGGTATCCCATACACCATCCTATAATTTCCCCTGCTACCTGTATAATCCCACCAGGCATCTATATCTGACTAGGCATCTATAATCCCACCAGACACCTATAATCCCACCAGCAGGGCCGGCCTCAGGCCACTACAACCTATGCAGCCGCAGTGGGCCCCGCACTTTATTTTATAATACACAATCTTAATTTTCACTTATTATCCTTATCCCTACCCAGACTGGGCCCCGCGCAATCCGTTTCGCATAGGGCCCCGCAATTGTTAGGACCGGCCCTGCCCACCAGACACATATAATCCCACCAGACACCTAAAATCCCACCAGGCGCATATAATCCAATCAGACACGTTCCCACCAGACACCTATAACCACACTAGACACCTATAATCACAACATACACCTATAATCCCACTAGGCACCTGCAATCCCACCAAACACACGAAATCCCACCAAACACACGAAATCCCACAAGACACATATAATCCCACCAGATACCTATAATCCCAAAAGAGACCTATAATCCCACCAGGCATCTATAATCCCACCAGGCAGCAATAATCCCCCCTGTAATGTCTTCAGACTGTCAATATCTCTGAGGACCTATCTACTGCTGTTCAGTCTATAGCATCAAATCTACTGCTGTTCAGTCTATAGCATCAAATCTACTGCTGTTAAGTCTATAACATCAAATCTACTGCTGTTCAGTCTGTAGCAGGGGTCGGGAACCTATGGCTCGCGAGCCAGATGTGGCTCTATTGATGGCTGCATCTTGCTCGCAGACAAATGTTCGATTACAAAAAAAAATTAATTCTTTAGACTCCTTTGATCTACATATTAATTGCATATCAATATTTCATTCTACAAATGAGCTAAAGTCTACTGCAGCTCATCATCAGAAGTGGTAAAGGAGATAAACTCCGCTGAACTAAAAGACATAATTATTACATTTTTAGTGTTGAAATTACACTATTAGTTTTAAACATAATGTATGGCTTTCACAGAATTACTTTTTAAAATATGTGGCGTCCATCGCCCTCTCAGACAAAAAGGTTCCCGACCCCTGGTCTATAGCATCAATGAAAGCTACGTGACACGCCACAGTCATAAGACACATTTATTGTTGGCTGCGACTATTCGCACCCGGGTACCAGAAGTGAGAGGTTGGGATTAAAACACTATTTTAAATATTGGGTTTGTAAGACAAAATTTGGTATCAAATGAAATATAAGGACTATACAGAAGCTACGTTAGTACATCTTTTCTGCATACTATTATTAACGATTTCACTAAACACATTTACACTAATTATAAAGGGAGTGTCATGCTACACGTGATAGATAAAGAGACAACAAGAAGCAGATATATCTTAGTAGTTTTTTGAAAAGCAGAGATATACGCTTTTCAATGTCGTTCGCATGTGAAGCTAGTAGAAAGTTAATAATTTAATAAATAACAGGAGTGAATGACGGATTAAAAAAGCGGTTGAGAATCACCGTTTCGACGCCTCAATAAAACGACCCGCTCTTCTAAAACCACGACCCAGCTAGACAAACAGAACGCCCCCCCCCCCCCAAACCTCACCCCATACACACACGCCTTCGTGGGCCTGTTTGAAAGGTCAAGATGACCTGTCGCACTTTAAAACCCACTCCCCTTTCCAACGTGTTCATCCCTGTGGCATTGCTGTAATCAAATTAAGGACAACGACTGGTGCCCTGTGTTAACCCGCTGCGTGTGACGCTGTAACAGTCAAGCTAGGGCCTCAATTCCGAGGCTCTTGATATAAAGCTAATAACTCTGATTTTTATCATTGTATGTAACAGAGACCGCTAACCACCAACGGTGGTATAATACCAGTGGCGTAGCCAGGGTTGGTGCCGCCCTGTGACAGAGACCGCTAACCACCAACGGTGGTATAATACCAGTGGCGTAGCCAGGGTTGGTGCCGCCCTGTGACAGAGACCGCTAACCACCAACGGTGGTATAATACCAGTGGCGTAGCCAGGTTTGGTGCCGCCCTGTGACAGAGACCGCTAACCTTCAACGGTGATACTATACCAGTGGCGTAGCCAGGGTTGGTGCCACCCTGTAACAGAGACCGCTAACCGTCAACGGTGATACTATACCAGTGGCGTAGCCAGGGTTGGTGCCGCCCTGTAACAGAGACCTCTAACCACCAACGGTGATACTATACCAGTGGCGTAGTCAGGGTTGGTGCCGCCCTGTAACAGAGACCGCTAACCCCCAACGGTGATACTATACCAGTGGCGTAGTCAGGGTTGGTGCCGCCCTGTAACAGAGACCGCTAACCCCCAACGGTGATACTATACCAGTGGCGTAGTCAGGGTTGGTGCCGCCCTGTAACAGAGACCGCTAACCACCAACGGTGATACTATACCAGTGGCGTAGCCAGGGTTGGTGCCGCCCTGTAACATAGACCGCTAACCATCAACGGTGATACTATACCAATGGCGTAGCTAGGGTTGGTGCCGCCCTGTTCCACGAAAAAAATCAACTATTTAGTTAGGCGAGAATGCCGCCCGTCCATATAAAAACAAAAACCTGCCACCCCGGGGCGGACCCCCGCCCTCCGCACACCTAACTACGTCCATGTAATATACCTTTATTTAATGTACAAATGACACTGTTATAACTGTTATAAATTTGGATTAACTGCGCCTTCGATTCACATGTACTCTTTTTGTGGGGTTATGCGTTATAGACATGACGTCACAATTTCCACTGCTTTCTCCCGCCATCTTAACCGCGTCGTTTTTTCTTTCACAACTTTATTATTAGCCCTCGCCAGCCCGCTCGTTTCTTGGTCCCCTGGTTGCCGTCGCCACAAACTGTCGAGATCCCGTCAACACGTTGAGCCTAACCTTAAACTGGCTGGTGACATCACATCCTATAGGGGGGAGGGGCTTATATGCTTTAAAAACAACAACAAAAACAATAGACTGAGACTGTCACGGTGGGAACACGTTTAAATAAGTCCAGTTGACCTGGGTCAGGGAAGGAAGGCTATCAAATTATGGGATACGCGGGTTAATATTTGCATTTTACGAAGCATCTTTCCCCACACGCTTAATACTCTTTAACCCGGTGAGGAGGTCGTTCGTAAATTACCTCACGCAAATTATGACCCTTTTAGACCCCCCCCCCCCCTTTTTTCACGAAGTGTCACAAATCTTTACCCCCCCCCCCCCCCCCGTGACACTTCACACCTAATAAAATCAAAACATACAAACAATTTTCATTACTAAACTAAGATTTTATTTTATTTTTTAACATCTTCACATAATGGATTAAGATGTAGCATTATTAGAAAACTGTGGCGCGAAATATCGAAGTCAAACACAAGCCGAATGTAAAATCAGTTTTTGCGTCATTTTTCGATATGCGCAAAACGTGTGAACGACTGAGTTCATAGTACCTATAATAACAGGCAATTTCGACCTCAAATTAATGTTTTTAAAATTAATCAAATAAAGATTTTTTTTAAAAAATATAAAATTTTACACGTCACGAATTTTTACCCCCCTCCCTTGCTGTCACCAAGTGTTACAAATTCTTGACACCCCCCCCCCTGAGCGTGACGTAGTTTGCCAACGACCTATATTCTTGTACAGCACAATGACCAATGCACAAACACTTGTCCATACTGCAAACACCGCATTCTTCACTGATTAGAGATTAAAAAATCCTCTTTCTAAAACGTAACACGAAATAACATTATTTTCCTGCTTAAAAAAACCCTAACGCTATTTCGACGGAATATTCCAAGACAACGCTGTTAACTCAGCCTCGCTGTTAACTCAACCCCGTTGTTAAATCAGCCCCGTTGTTAACTCAACCCCGCTGTTAACTCAACCCCGTTGTTAACTCAACCCCGCTGTTAACTCAACCCCGCTGTTAACTCAACTCCGCTGTTAACTCAACCACGCTGTTAACTCAACCACGCTGTTAACTCAACCACGCTGTTAACTCAACCCCGCTGTTAACTCCATCCCGCGTTAACGCGATCCCGATTTCATTGACACAAATTATCGCCTTAAAGCGTGTTTTCACTGAATGTGTTTAATATGAAATTCGGACAAATGCCTATTTCCTCCCAGTGTTGATGATACTCCAGCTGTATGTGAATGTACGACCTGTGTTCGGACAAATCCTTTAACCGCTTACGCCAAGTTTAGTAATTTCCGTTTCCTAGTCCAGCCAAGAAAGTGCAAGCTACTATTCCAAGAATTTAAGCTGCAACAACTGTGTCAACATTTTACCCTCAACAACAACGGGGCCATTTTTTAATGACATCCTTCCCTGCTTGTTGTATGACTTTGTAGGTTTGTGTTATGGGGGGGGGGGGGGTTGAGAGAGGGCGGGGTTGGGGGTTGATGGGGAGTCATAAATTTAAATATCCGTTGGGCTCTTACACCCCCCCCCTAGCCATCGTTATAATGCCTGTTATCAGATACAGCCACCGGAAATCTCTCCCGGGCCAAATCCCTTGAACATGAAATCTGTTTTCTGTAAAGACACAGCGAGGCGAAGCAATGTACATTGAAGTCATTTGAATAACAATATAGTGTATCATAGACGGTTTTAGTTATTTTTTTTTCTTTTCGTATCGGTTGTTGCACAAACACAAGCACATATGACACAATCACCCGCGCAAACTAACCGACACACACACACATACGCATACTTTTAGCATTTATTTAAATAAAGACAAATTAAGTAATGCATTAAAATTAGTTGTCGGTCCTGGTGTAAAAGCAGAGTCGCTAACCTAGTGTGCTAAGCGTCCGGACATCCGCCATGTTGGTTACCATGGATGCCACCTTGGGAATGATGCGTGGCAACCAAGGGATGGGAGGGAGGGGTATCTACGTCATTTCCTTAAAGGCTAAACACATACAAAGAAGCCTTCGAACAATGGAGTTGACAGAAGATGGGGGGCGGGGGGGGGGCGGGGGCGTGTGTACCTTACTGCACATTTCAAGGATGCCCATACTTTGGACATGACGGGGCATCGCAGGGGTCACCATGATTACGACTATGGGGACCAAGATCCCTAAACAGTCGTTGTTACGGGGTCGTAAACGTTACACCCCTGACTCCGGATTAAACAAATCTTCGTGACAATAAACCTCAAAGGTTCTAAAACTATTTGTGTTATATTCAAGAGAATCAAAATAATAAACCCGATCTTCCTATACACGTGCTGTTAATACGGAGCGGGTACCCCCTCTAAAGACCCCTCAGCGGTGATTATGATCCCCTACTGCCAACCTAACATCACAGCCATGATTAAGACCTCCTCCCCCACCCCCTCCCAAAGTGTAGAGTTAACCGTTAAAATGCAGAGACAAGAGGCGGGAAGGAGAAAGAAGCCCGGCCTATTAGCGTATGACTCAACTGACTTCCTGCATATTATGACTTCGAGGCAGCGTGACCTGCTTTATTCGAGACTTTGAAAAAGGCGATCCTCGAAATAAAAGAGGAAAAAAAAATGCAATGCAAACAAAAGGCAACGAGAAGTGACGTATTCTTGAAGAAAAAAGTAATGGAAAAATGAGTGACATTAGGGAATGAGCTCAAATGATCTAATTCATAGTAAAATTGATATTGACTTAGAACCTAGTTGAAATGTGCAGTATGTCTATCTGTGTGGCTTTTTTTTTGGTCCCGCGTTTTCTCAGCCGTGTTTATTTTGGTCTTTCTGTGATACATCCTGTACCAAACCATATGCAGATGTGTGTGTGTCTATGCCGGGGGTCTCTAAATAGGAATTGGGGGTCCTCCCCGTAGACAGAGGGTTGGAGGAATATTCTGCATATGGCGATGCCTGTGGGATCATCCCGTGGATAGGGGGGTGGGGGGTCTCCTGGAGATGGGGGTGAAGGGGTTTCTTGTGGATAGGTTTTTTATGGGGGGTCCCGACCATTGATTAGATAAGTCCTCACAAGGGAACTAGGTGGGTGGGGGGCAGTGGCGTAGCGAGGGGGGCAAGGGGGGCATCATTCCCCGGCTCTACCCACAAAGGGGCGACAAATGGTAATTTGTAAGTATATTTTACTTATAATATTGTATAGTTTTCGAATAGGGGGCGCTAAAAAGGTGTTGTGCCCCGGGCGCGAGCTAAGCTCGCTACGCCACTAGTGGTGGGGTTAACCTGATATTTTGGAATATTTAGCTACCAACCCTATGAAATGTAAAGAGGGATTAGTTAGTGGGTGGGGGGTGGGTTGTGGGGTAGCTGATTGTTTAACAACAACAACAACACTGTTTTATATCTAAATTCTCAAAGTAAATTACATCCCTTGCTATACTAAAAATTAAATTGAGTAAACGGCTACCATCAAGTTAAACAATTCGATTGCTTCCATAAAGTTAAACAAATCGATTGCTACTTTTAAAGTTAAATTATTTCATTGCTGCTCTCAAATTCCATTAATTATTGGCTACTTCAACATTTGAAGACTTTCCACTCTTAAGGTTCAATTCTGCAGTGTCTACCCTATGCAGTGTCTACCCTATGCAGTGTCTACCCTAAAGTCTATTGCTATTATTTTAGTCCCCAGTTCTTTGTTAACTATATAGCATAACATTGGCCGCTGACTCACCGTTGCCCCAAACTGTGACTCACCGTTGCCCCAAACTGTGACTCGACCGTTGCTCCAAATTCGACCGTTGCCCCAAACTGTGACTCGACCTTTGCCCCAAACTGACTTGACCGTTGCCTCAAATTGTGACTTGACCGTTGCCCCAAACTGTGACTCGACCTTTGCCCCAAACTGTGACTCGACCGTTGCCTCAAATTGTGACGGGCACGTCCCACTGTAGAATGAGTGGGCCTACAGAGCCGAAACAGTCCAAACAATGTGCAATGCCTTTCCCCAACCACGTCATTCTTACTGACCCAAATGGGCCGTCTGATTCTATTTTTAGTCATTGCTTAACGGCATTTTACAGTTTTATTTTTAGAAATGTCCGCATAAACAAAAGTGAAATTTAAAAAAAAATACCCAACTCTGGATATTGGTAAATAAATATGAAAATTTAAAAAAAAAAACATAAAATACCCAGAGGCGTATACAGCACGGCAGTTAGTATATTTATGCGATATTTTTACATAGTCGCCTGTTGTTATGAATAGTCGCCTACGCCATCTGTACAAGGAACACATTTATTTCATACAGGTATGGCGAATCAAAAACATTTTACCAGCGATGACGCACAATCACATGCTTGTTATAGTTAATTTGATCAATCATGCATAATTTGATCAATCATACACAATCACCTGCTTGTGACATTAAATTTCATCAATCATGACTATTCATTAAATCCTTAAAAAAAAATTAATGAAAGAAAAATCTAGGCTATAGATATGTAATTAAAAAAAATAATTTCTTAAAATTATAAAGTTATATATATTTATCAAATTTTGATATTACGCATCTTTTGTTATAAAGAGTTAATGGATTCGGCGATGTGTATAAGAATTATTATTTTTTTAAAAAAAATTGTGTTAAATCGACCGTAAAAGTGATGCATTATATTAACCACATAAAAATGACTTCAGACATTCACATTGTCTGACGATTAAATATTGCAATCACCGATTCAACACATGGACCGTGACATGCACGCACACATTGTATATTGTGTATTGATATGTTTGCGACAAACAATTGTAAACATAGGGGGTTTAAGAGTATATGGCCGCGTTTCCGAATTACGTCATACATTCCTATCAGCCTCTAGTGAATATATAATATATATATTTAAAAAAAAAAAAAATGCACCATTGTGCTTGTGAAATTCTTGATAGGGGGCACAGAAAGGAAATATGGAAGGGGCTCCTCGGGGGGGGGGGGGGGTTGGTCGCTGGGAGTGTTGGGGGCGTGAGAGAAAAAAAATATCCCTTAATATAAATTCATGTTATTGTTAAATTGTTTTCTTGCATGAAATAAAACATATTTTAAAATCCTAAATCGGCAAAGGGTATCAGAGTGCAAAAAATAAGAGCACACTTCATAGAGTCTGCTGCTGCTGGTGCTGCTGCTGCTGGTATTTGGGAAATGCAAATTGGGTGAGGGTGTTGGCATTATCGACGCCACCAACGGCAGGCGAAATGTTGACACAATATTTGTTACTAGAGTGCAGAAACCCGATCTCCTACTGCCTGACACTCCATTCTGTACATTAGTGGTTCTCAACCTGTGGGTCGCGACCCCTTAAATAATAACAAAATACAACATTCAGTGACATTAATTTTAACGGTGAGTTAATATTTATCGGTGATCATTAACGCGGCAGAGGTGTCTCTCAGATAAGCGTGCTTTATTTACCACATCACAGTCTTTAAAAGAAAAAATCGTCTGAAAGTCAAAAGTTTCACTGCCTCTTTAAAAGACAAAGTCCCTGAGAGAGCTCTAGGCGCCTTCCTAGTTTGTAACATTGGCTCTTTTAATGTGACCAGTTTGTATTTAGGTGCGGAATTCCAAATGTTGCTCTTGCGCGCATGGGAAGGGGAGGGGGGCGAAAATTATTACATTACTCGCCCTAAAAAAATATCCCATGAACATGTGTGATTAGTTTAGCTTCTAGTGTTTTGAAGTCAGTTTCTATCAGCGGCGGATCATGATACAATAATAGGGGGGGGGGGGGGATCACCCATGGTACCAAGAGCATGATGTGGGGTTAGTGTGGAAGGGGGTACTGGTGGAGGGGTAATATCAGAGGTAGGGTGCTTTCATTATAAATTAGCAAATAAATTTCTGTGAGGTGGTCTGAAAGCACCTTTGCCAGGCTCTCCCCCCCCCCCCCCCCCCCGACAATGTCTTCTTTACCCATTGACCATCAGCTCACCATTGCAAATAATTTCACTTCACGGCGAGATAATCTCGAAAAGGGAAGTTTAATAAAAAGTCACAGGAAGTTTAAACCTTAACGAAAGAAATGTTATTTTTAACATAATTTTTTTTCCCAGTCTAAAATGTGAGTTATGAGCTTCTGTTACTATCTGAAGACGTCCGGGGTTCTTGGTGTGATAACAAGCTAGCTGAGAATCCCAGACACGGGTAAACAGACTCGACTTTCGGTGATCATCTGGTCACGATCTCTCTAAATACATATCAATTGTATTCTCTTGTGAATGTCAAGGCCACCGGATGTCATCTCATCAGAACCTGTGTATCTCCCGCATGAGTTTATTTCCAAGAAAACAAAATACGAGCCCCCACCCCCTCCGATCCCCCTCTACTTTCCTCCAAATATGAATTAAACTTCTTGCGGGAAAACCGCCTTCGCGCCGGGCCATCGTTTCCGGTGAACTGTTAAGTTGTCGAGTATTGTAGGACTAGTACCGAAACCTGTAATCTGCATAGCACCTGAACACCCGCCGAGGGCTGAACACGCGGTCTCAGGTGTGTGTCCTCATTACTTCTGCTCGTCATCGCCATATTTGGGATATTAGATTTTTTTGTGCTGTGCGTGTGTGCAGACGACATGTTTATGTACCCTCAAACCGAATTGTCGTAAGCATTGCCATTTTTACTCTAATCTATTTTGTTTGAAGAGTACATTTTAAATGATGACACACATTAATGTGTTAATACGTAACGGAGAACGCGTGTTCGTGCTGATGATCATTTTTTTTTTCAAAATATTTAAAAAATCTGAATTTGTTTACTAATTATTTCTCAGAATAAAGGTCGGGATGTTGTCCCGGATCGTTAAAATTATGTCATTGATGTATCACTATGAAGGAAAGTATAAAAAATACAAGCGGCACTAATGAACGTGTGCTCTGTAACAAAACAAAAAAAAAATAAAATAAAAACCCACATCCACACAGGTCAAAGTTCGAGTCCAATTCCAACACATCGGATTGCCGTGATTGTGATTTCTTGTTCTGGATTGACGCGAGTCGTCTGCGGATTGAGTTGACGTGCAGACGAGGTCTTGTGCAGTAATAATTAGATTTAAATTTAATACCTTTCTATAGACTCTACAACTAACTCCCCCCCCCCCCCCCCCCCCACGCTTTAAACCGCTGTACCTGTGCATAACATGGAACGATCGAACATACAAAAAAAAGTGGGCCCGCTAGTCTCTTATCTAATAATAATTCGGGACTTATTTCTGGCAAGCCTGTGTTCCAGCGGTCCCCCTAATGTTGTAATTCAGGACGTGTGACACATGAGTATATGTTTTGTTTACCAACAGCTTGGTGTTGCCGAATCTCCATGCCGTGCGGTGACCGTGGCCGTCATCCGGTATTTTTTTAAAGGAGATACAACAGATCATGTCGCACGGTTACAGCAGATCATGTCGCACGGTTACAACAGATCATGTCGCACGGTTACAGCAGATCATGTCACACGGTTACAGCAGATCATGTCGCACGGTTACAGCAGATCATGTCGCACGGTTACAGCATATCATGTCGCACGGTTACAACAGATCATGTCGCACGGTTACAGCAGATCATGTCGCACGGTTACAGAAGATCATGTCGCACGGTTACAGCAGATCATGTCGCACGGTTACAGCAGATCATGTCGCACGGTTACAGCAGATCATGTCGCACGGTTACAGCAGATCATGTCGCACGGTTACAGCAGACCATGTCGCACGGTTACCGAAACACGAACTCCGGGGCTTAAGACGACAACAACAAGGAGATTCACGTGTTTCAATCATCCTCTTCACTCGTATGTGCTGGTCATGTCAACCAAGCAAATATCAAGCTGCTAATGAAATACCACATTGGGAAATGGAGTTGGTGGGCCGTCGAGCCCGAGCTCTTCAGGCACCCCCCCCCCCCCTGGCACGCCTCCACACGGGCCAGACGCCGGGTTTCCCCACCGACAGACCGTCCGCCCCCCCTGGCCTGGGGGACGTACAGTCGAACGAGAACGCTGCGTTTGAAGCGTTCGCAGTCCACTCTCCCTTGCTAATCATCGCTGCGATGTCCTTTAATGCACCATTAGATTTAAACGGAAGTGACGTCGCCATGTCTCTCTCTCTCCCCCTCCCCCCCCCAAAAAAAAATAATCTCCTTACGTCTGGAAACTCTACTGCACGTATTGTATTTACATATGTAGTATTACCGGTGATCCGCGTAAATTTATACAAAAGACTTCTTTGGACTAAGTTGTGCATACCCAATATTAAGCTCTATGAATCAGAGGTACGTATTCCCTTGATATGTGTTCGAAAAATAAAAGCCCAGCTGTATGAAATACATACACAACACCATAGTCGGGGTAATAATGAAAAAAAAAATGACTGTGTTCCTGTGTTGCTTCTAAAAAATAAATCCTTTATATTAACTTCGCTAATGTTTGTGGCTGGCTGGCAAAATATTCGAACGGCTAATAGATCCACTTCCCGTCAAGCTATCGAGCTGAAACTTGGCACATCGACACGTTACCGATGACAACACGTTTTTTTTCCCTTCTAATTTTCAGCCCCAAGCCATAATCCCAACCCCACATAATCAGTTTCCCTGTTTTTCAAGGGACATTTCCGATAACTGCGCTAAATGAGATTCTTTTTTAAAAATATCGCCAATGCATTTGGTGTGTAATATTTTTTGTTTGTTTCTGAAATAGTTGGTGAAATAAATCTGCGCTGTAAAAGCGGGTGGGTAATTAAATATTAATAGCGTTCAGGGGCGTGAAAAGAATGTGCGGTTGCGAGCCTTGGGGGGGTACTAATTGGGATTCTTATAAAGTGCGTTACTTAAATGCATGCCTCCCCCCCCCCCAACACCCCTTTTTTTTCTCGATGTTACACTTTATGAAGGTTTTTTACAAAAAACTATGTCTTTAAGGGTTGTTTAATTTTTTTTCCATATCCGTAGTTTCATAAGTGTCTTATCCCTAGTCCTCCCTCAGTGTCAGATGCTACACGTTTGAGAAGCGCCGTGCGGTGTGAGGTCGACCTCACTGCCGTGGTTGTAGGGTACAAATAAACATGTCACGCTATTGGGGCTACTCCTGGCTGTGTTGTGCTAGACAGATCATTGGAGTACACAAATCCATTCATGTCACCAATGTCTGACGCTTCCACTCGGCTGTCTAGAATAGATCAGATTTAACTTCTTCCTTCTCTCTTTCTCTCCAGACTTCCACTTACAGTGGTTCACAAAATACCGTAACGAGATTTTTGTCCATCTACATCCAATATGTCGCGTGTTGAAACTGCTATCATGATCCATTGAGACTATTCTCTCAATGAGCTCATACCTTAAGGCTATTAGCTGGTTCCTTCAGATTGTTGACCCATTGAGACTATTCTCTCAATGAGCTCATACCTTGAGGCTATTGGCTGGTTCCTTCAGATTGTTGATCCATTGAGACTTTTAGCTGACCATTACCTGGCTCATTCAATTGACTGATCCGTTGAGGCTGTTGCCTGGCTCCTTGAAACGTTTAAGCGACTCTTTCAATTAGCCGATCCATTTAGGCTTTTGCCTGGGTCCTTGAGACCGATAGCTGAGTCCATTAGCTGAAGCCTGAAAACTGCCAGCTGGTCCCATCAACTACCTGGCCATTTGAAATTAATCATCTGCCCAATAAATATTAATATCTGGTCCCCATGATAGGATAAGATTCTTTTATTGATCCAAATAAATGGATTTTTAAAAAAATTACATTGTTTACATTCATTTTCAGCATATAGATAAATATTATTACCAAATCACACTTTTAATTAAGGCAATTCAAACACCAGACATCTAAAGTTGGGGACAATTCAAACACCAGACAACTAAAGTTGGGGACAATTCAAACACCAGACATCTAAAGTTGGGGACAATTCAAACACCAGACATCTAACGTTGGGGACAATTCAAACACCAGACATCTAAAGTTGGGGACAATTCAAACACCAGACATCTAAACTTGGGGACAATTCAAACACCAGACATCTAAAGTTGGGGACAATTCAAACACCAGACATCTACCGTTGGGGACAATTCAAACACCAGACATCTAAAGTTGGGGACAATTCAAACACCATACATCTAAAGTTGGGGACAATTCAAACACCAGACATCTAAAGTTGGGGACAATTCAAACACCAGACATCTAAAGCTTTTCACAAGTGCAAAATTCAGCCGTCACTTGACCCTAGAACACAGGCATTTTGTGACATTATTGACTTAGAGTGTACAAACGAATCTTGTATCTTTTGTGTACAAATGAATCTTGTATCTTTTGTGTACAAATGAATCTTGTATCTTTTATGTACAAATGAATCTTGTATTTTTTGTGTACAAATGAATCTTGTATCTTTTTTTGTACAAATGAATCTTGTATCTTGTGTGTACAAATGAATCTTGTATCTTTTGGTCCCGACTTTGAGGGTAAGAATTACCCCTGATCGAGCTATTCTTGTGTCTAGTGATGAAGAGGGGGAGATGTATCCTACAATTTTTTTTTAATAATTTTCTTTTTAGTTCTAGTAATGCAGTTTTCTTCAAATAGTCCTTCAAGCGAAGATATTACTAGCTGACCCATTTAAATTACTAGCTGACCCATTTAAATTACTAGCTGACCCATTTAAATTACTAGCTGACCCATTTAAATTACTAGCTGACCCATTTAAGTTACTAGCTGACCCATTTAAATTACTAGCTGACCCATTTAAATTACTAGCTGACCCATTTAAGTTACTAGCTGACCCATTTAAATTACTAGCTGACCCATTTAAATTAACAGCTGACCCATTTAAGTTACTAGCTGACCCATTTAAGTTACTAGCTGACCCATTTAAATTACTAGCTTACTCATTTAAATTACTAGCTGACCCATTTAAATTACTAGCTGACCCATTTAAGTTACTAGCTGACCCATTTAAATTACTAGCTGACCCATTTAAGTTACTAGCTGACCCATTTAAATTACTAGCTGACCCATTTAAGTTAATAGCTGACCCATTTAAATTACTAGCTGACCCATTTAAATTACTAGCTTACCCATTTAAATTACTAGCTGACCCATTTAAGTTACTAGCTGACCCATTTAAATTACTAGCTGACCCATTTAAGTTACTAGCTGACCCATTTAAGTTACTAGCTGACCCATTTAAATTACTAGCTGACCCATTTAAGTTACTAGCTGACCCATTTAAATTACAAGCTGACCCATTTAAATTACTAGCTGACCAATTTAAGTTACTAGCTGACCCATTTAAATTACTAGCTGACCCATTTAAATTACTAGCTGACCCATTCAAACTACTAGATGGCACATTTAAACTATCGAGATGATTCATTGAAACTATTAGAGGACCCATCAAAACTGTAAGAGGGATCCCTTAAGTATTCGATACCTCGCTGGAACTAATGACTTATTGCCTGCAAGCGATGAACTGACCAATCATTATGATATAAGCTGACCCCTGACATGAATTAATTACTTGGATTAAAAGATAAAAAAATTATGTGAATTTTTCAGAAAGATTCAATTTGTAGTGTATAGTTGAATTATATAGTTGAATTATATAGTTGAATTATATAGTTTAATTATATAGTTGAATTATATATTTGAATTATATAGTTGAATTATATAGTTGAATTATATAGTTGCATTATATAGTTGAATTATATAGTTGAATTATATAGTTGAATAGTTAAATAACTCGTTTATTTAACTACATGGGTATTATTGGAGGATTGTTAGAACCCACGTACTCAAAGTCTCCATTTGATTGTATCGACCTGGGCTTACATATCGATCAAAAGTCTACCCCCAACTGAAATAAAATACCTTGTAAAAGTACCGCCCGTTGAAACCTTGTCGTTTTTATTATGGAAATCTGCCTTTAAATACACTCCTAATGTCTTGTGTACAACTGTCAAGTAGCACACTTTTAATGTCTTGTGTACATCTGTCAGGTAGCGCACTCCTAATGTCTTGTGTACACCTGTCAGGCAGCACACACTTAATGTCTTGTGTACACCTGTCAGGTAGCACACACTTAATTTCTTGTGTACAAGTGTCACGGTTGCACACTCCTAGCGTCTTATGTGTACATCATCCATGTCGTACACATACCGCATGAACACTGCTAACAATTAACCTTCACGTGAACAAAGTACTTCATTGTTCTGTTCAGGATCTACTCTGGCCGTACCTCTTAATTAAAATGTCTTAATTTTTTATGTGTATTTTGAAATAAAAGGAAGATTGATTCGACAAAAAAAACAACAAAACGTTTCTTCATTAAAAAATAATTATGTATAAAAAAAACATATTTTATTTGTTGTTGGTGAAATGAGTTTAGTCTGACTGTAATGCTAAGCTATGTTGTTGGTGAAATGAGTTTAGTCTCACTGTAATGCTAAGATATGTTGTTGGTGAAATGAGTTTAGTCTCACTGTAATGCTGAGATATGTTGTTGGTGAAATGAGTTTAGTCTCACTGTAATGCTAAGATATGTTGTTGGTGAAATGAGTTTAGTCTCACTGTAATGCTAAGATATGTTGTTGGTGAAATGAGTTTAGTCTGACTGTAATGCTAAGATATGTTGTTGGTGAAATGAGTTTAGTCTGACTGTAATGCTAAGATATGTTGTTGGTGAAATGAGTTTAGTCTCACTGTAATGCTAAGATATGTTGTTGGTGAAATGAGTTTAGTCTGACTGTAATGCTAAGATATGTTGTTGGTGAAATGAGTTTAGTCTGACTGTAATGCTAAGATATGTTGTTGGTGAAATGAGTTTAGTCTCACTGTAATGCTAAGCTAGACGCTCCCACTCTAGTTTCATCACATATTTCTAATCATGTCTTTCTTTGTGTCACTACAGGGCCCCGCTTCAACCCGTTAGCATTTCCACGTACGCCCTTCCCACCCCCTCGCCGTCGCCTCCTTGGGACCGAGGGCTGAACCAACTCCAACATATCAGCGGCACCCCCCCGCCCCCAGCAGCGAACACCCCGCTGCTGACGTCGTCTTCAGCGCCCGCCACCATGGCCCAGCTGGTCAACCAACAGATGGTCATCCTGCCCGCGGGGGCCAGCCCCAACGGGAAGGACTCCAGGTGGCTCACCCTCGAGGTGTGCCGGGAGTTCCAGAGGAGCAAGTGCTCGAGGTCGGATAATGAATGCAAGTTTGCGCACCCGCCTGCGCATGTGGAAGTTCAGAACGGCCGGGTCGTCGCGTGTTTTGATTCTATAAAGGTAGGTCACTCTTGGATGTCTCTGTCTTTGTCAACTCTAAAGAGAGTTCATGGTCCTCCATCTTATGCTGACTATTTGTGCAAAACTTTTCTCATGATTATGTTGACTCTGTCCCTGACAAAATTCTTTGTTATGTCTTACCACACCTGACTCCAACTTTGTCTTACCATTGACACCATTTTTGTTATTTCTATAAAGCGCTTAACCTCCGTCATAGACGCCACCTAAAGGCCATGAATCCCCCCCCCAACCCACCCCACCCGCTCCAACCTATATCATCAATTCATCAGATTCCAACCACTATTAATATTTTTTTCACATACACCTTTTCTTTTATGTGGATTCGCCCATTCTACGATTTGGCTCTGCTATCCAACATTTTGGCTCCAACAGTTCCACGTCTTGGCTCTACCTATTCCTATTTCTTCAGTCATCCAAAAAAGTTTCATTCATCCACGAAACACTAACTCTCCATTCATTTCTCACGCTTCACCAGACATCCCCCCCCCACTCCCCCACACCCGACCTCCCGCCCCATTCAATTACAAGAAAACGTATTGGCACATAACTATAAAAAAAAAAAATCATATTTTACTCAAACAATTTTAACTTGAAATCGACTCGATCGCCACCTTCCCCACAACGAACACACACGACATTATGTGCTTGTGTATTAAAACTGGGCCCTTTATCTGGTCCGTCGCAGATGGTGCCGTGTCCAGTAAATTGGGCCGCGGTTGTTGTTTTTTTCTTTAAATACGTATTAGCAAAGAGGCTCAAGCGTTCAATGAAAGACCCTCGGCATTTTCATTAACTGTCAGACAGGCAAGACTGTGAGAAGTTGAAATTCCTCCAAAAAGTAAAGTCCAAAGTCCATAGGTCGCTCGCACACGCACAACAGGATTGCGCACCAGATCGTAAGCGCTGCTCGGCATTGCTGCATGTCGAACGCGACATAAAAATTGGAGAGCGAAAGAGCTGATAGTAGATGGTTTATGGGAAATTTTAGTGAAAGACGGAACTGAAAAATGGTGGTCGAGCAAATTTACGTCACGAACTTCTTCGTTGACCGATAGACGAAAAAAAAAAAAAGTCTTATTTGCCTCTACTTTTTCTACTCGATGTACTAGCTATACGCGGGCTACCCTGCCTTTCTTGCATGGCTACCTCTGACCGCCTGTATAGCACACTGAGGCGATCCCTTTTAGAAGGCAGTTTAAACATATCTTGAGTGTGTATCCATCTTTACCCGCGCTATTGCAAACATGCCAGTCAGGTCTCGCCCAGGCACATTCACTGAATCAGGCTGTCTCCAACTGAATGAGGTTCCTAACGAGGAAATGTCCACATTGAGGAAATGTCCACATTTGGGAGGTCGTTCAAACAAACAGACAAACAAACAAACAGGCGCAACTTAATCAAGAGCTTGGGGGACGCGGTTTGGGGGGGGGGGGCGACGGACATATGTCAGCTTTTTAAAAAAAATTGTTATTTTAAAAAAAACGTGAGCATGTTTTGTTTTTTTTTGGTGGCGGCCATCTTGTCTTTCCAACAACCAATCAGCGTCTCCCATTGTCATTCTTTTTTTCCCGGCTTAGTTGAAATGTATTACTGTCATGACATGACATAAGGTCGTGTCATAATGTTGGTCAATCAGTAGGTCGTCATGTTATGCAATGAGTAGGCCATAAATATGATGATGCAGTTAGCAGTCACCATGGTGACCATTGTGATGTAGTTAGCAGTCACCATTGTGATGTAGTTAGCTGTCACCATGGTGATGTAGTTAGCAGTCACCATGGTGACCCTTGTGATGTAGTTAGCAGTCACCATGGTGATGTAGTTAGCAGTCATCGTGGTGATGCAGTTAGCAGTCACCTTGGTGATGTAGTTATCAGTCACCATGGTGATGCAGTTAGCAGGGTGGGGAAGAGAGGGCGCCAAAATTCGGGCCTTGCCCTGGGCGCAGCTTTTGCTTACCACGATCCTTATACTCGCACTAGTTGTGGAGTTTTCTCCCCCGACTGAACCCCTGGGGGGGGGGGGGGAGGAGGGGGGGGGGGAAATTTTGCTAACACAACACACATAAAATTTGTTCAACATGTTTGCATATGAAATTTTATGTCATGAAATATGTGATGTTTACGCAACCGCCTAAACATATGCAGACATATTATACACACAATAAGTAATAATAAATGCGGTGCATGTATTTCAAATGCGACCACGTGGTGGTTCTTAAAAATCCTGTTCCCAGGAATGACAACTCTCCTCCATTAATCACGCACCGCTCCCACCCCCTTGATTCTGTTGACGTTAGCGCAAACATGTAATAGCCGCTTAATAAAGTACGCCGCGCCTCCCCCCCCCCCCTCCTCTCGGGCGCCCCCAACCCCCGCCACTCTTAAAGTTGTTCTAAGAAGCTTCGCAGGACTCTGCGGTTATATGTTGCTGTAACATAAACAACACGGGGGCCCGTGTATGTGCATTTCCGAGTGCCATTACCACCGTACAAGGCCGTGCCCTTAAGACTACAGTAATTGCTGGGTTACGTTCAGCTTTACGGTAACATTTGGAAACATTTCTGTCTGTAAACGTTTAGAGTTAGGGGGCTTTGGGGCGTGGGGATGTGGGGAGGCCGACAACGAGGAGATAACGTTTGGAAACCCTTTACAAAAAAACGAAGTGGCTTCTGGTACCCGGGTACCAGAATTGAGAGGTTGGGATTAAAAAACGATTTAAAATATTATTGTTGTGTTTGTAAGACCAAATGAGGTATCAAATGAAAGATAATTGAATGTACTATACGTTTGTAAACTTAATTCTTCATTACATCCGAATAGCATTAGTCAAAATGGACCCAGACACGCAGCGCAACCATTCGCACCCCGGTCCCATTAGACTCAATGCTATTCGGATGTCTTTTGTGGTAGTTTATTTTAGTAAAACCGAAGAAGTGCATTTCAGAGAGTCAAATGCTCACGTAATTTTTGCTTTGAGTTAGTTTTTAGATGGCGGATGTACGTAAGCACAAATAGAACACAACACGGTGTGTTTTTCCAAGTTTAAAAAGTGATTCTGTGACGAAATGACGACGCATGCGCCGCGCGGGTTTTAATTTACGTCACAGCACCTTTCCACTGCACCTTTCTACTCCGCGTATATTGGTTTGTACGTTCAGCGATGCGCACCAAAGCGGTAGCACCGTTTGGCACGAGTTTTCATTTGGTGGTTGTTGCAGGAGATGAATTTTTGTTTGGAGATTAATTCATCCAACATTATTAAAATAATAATAATAATATATTTTTTTTTAAAAATCGGAGCTGGTTTATGTCGTGGAATGTAAAGTATAACTTCCGTTCAGACACTAACAACAAATGATTAACTCCCCTTCTAGTATTCTCCCGAATCAGTATCCTGGTTTTAAGATTACCTGCCCTTGATGATGTATCGCTTTAAATCCCCCCCCCCTCGCCCCCCCCCCCCCCCCCGTAGCAAATCCTTTAGAACTAAACATAATTTGATGGTCTCATTATAAAGGGGGAACTAACTGTTTGTGTCTTTGTGGGGGAGTGGGTTGCCATAGTTTTCAACAGAATTATTTGATCCAATTGAAACCCAAAGTTTTAAAATATATAATACTTAAGGTGTGTATTCCAGATTCGGGGGGGAGGGGGGGGAGTCATGCAGTGTACATGATACCCCCTTACCCCGACCCCCTTGGCAAAATATAGCAGTTTTTACTATGCACAAGACACAGTGACCGTTGTGCAATATTTGAAACAATTCGTGAAATGACTACAGTGGGCTGAGAGATTAACTCTTTTGGCTTCAATAATTTACACATGAATTTGTAAAGGAAGTAAATTTCCCCCGGAAGTAAGAGAAAAGTTTGAGAATGATGGATTATGGGGGACCGGCGGAAATGCTCCCGTAGTTTTGAATGTCCTCTTGTCACCGGTCTGTTGGTCGTCTTCCCATCGGTCTGTGGGTCGTCTTCTCATCGGTCTGTGGTTTCCAACAACTAACTTTTAAAATATGTTTTACCATCGCTCACTGTACGACCCGACCCTTACGTAAGACTTCACGCATGAGATAACAAGTTCCCAGCATGTTGGAATCGTCCGTAACTGTTTCTCAAGAGCATGTTTCATTCCAACCAAGATCTCAAGTGCATGTTTCATTCCAACCAAGATCTCAAGAGCATGTTTCATTCAAGTGCAGATCTCAAGAAAATTCAGCTTTACGCTGAACGCAAGAGTTTTCTATCAAAGGGACCCGGAAGTTGAATATGAAAGATCGTTAGGAATGACTAACTGCTGACATCTTCTGGTGTCTTTTGCTCGTCCTTGAGCGTTTCTTTGTGCCCTTGACACCCACCCCACCCCTCCAACCACCCAAACGTTATAGCGTCACTCCGCGGACTGATTGGGACTGTTCAATGGTCCTCGTGTTATCAGTGAAGGACCACGGCCCACAATCACCTGGATCACATTTATTAGAGGCCAGAACACATTTAACGAAACGTTTTTTTTTTGTTTTTCTTTCAAAGCGTCAATTCTTAGAACAGTGGTTCTCAATGGTTCTCAGTGGTTCTCAATGGTTCTCAGTGGTTCTCAATGGTTCTCAGTGGTTCTCAATGGTTCTCAGTGGTTCTCAATGGTTCTCAGTGGTTCTCAATGGTTCTCAATGGTTCTCAGTGGTTCTCAATGGTTCTCAGTGGTTCTCAATGGTTCTCAGTGGTTCTCAGTGGTTCTCAATGGTTCTCAGTGGTTCTCAATGGTTCTCAGTGGTTCTCAATGGTTCTCAGTGGTTCTCAATGGTTCTCATTGGTTCTCTATGCTTCTCACAAATTCGCACTGGTTCTCTTTCTTGGGTCTCATTCCATGTTCTAGTTATGAAAATATTGAGAACCGTGTTAAGGTAACCCACGGTTGTGATGATGGTGGTTTCTTGTCCATGCTTGACTCATAACTTCCTTTTTTTCCCCAAAGAAAAGGCCCTCGCCTTTATCTCGTCTTTGTGCGTGTGCTTGTTCTTTTTTTGTACTTCTTTTTTTCTGAAGTTTTTTTTTCTTCTGTGACTGCAGGAGTCTAAGTCCGCTATCTCTGTCCTCTCATCCGTCCCCTGTTATCTTCCCGCGACCAACGTGTACTGGATCTGTGATAATAACTTAACGGGAGTCTCCTAAGAGGGCCTGTTGCTTCTGTGTCGTGTGTACTTGTTACGTGGGTGTTTGAGTGTGTCAAGTTCACCTCTCAGACATTGGGGGAACAAAAAGCACAAAAACAAAAACACAGCTTATAATTTCACCTACAACCATAAAGTGACCAATTTCCTGATAGATAATTCCAGTGGCAGAATCTTAAAGCATGGCCTGTCCCGCCCCTTCCTCCTTCTTTGTCACCACCCCCACCCCCAAAGCATGTCATGTCAAGACCGTGTCCACTCGCCTGGAACAACTTGCCTTAAAGCGTACGGTAATTTATTGTTATCCAAACGTCCCCGTGCTGGCGATGTGCTTAACAACCCGAGGAGCCGCCGAGGGAAGACATGACAACGAGAGACTCTGGGGGTGGAAGGTGGGGGATGGAGGAGGGAGATGCAGCCCTGGGGAGGGGTGTGATATGCAGCCTAGCATTAAGAGGCAATGTGATACCTTCAAGTTTCGACTCGTTCATCTGATACCAGGCCCATTCCAGTGACTTAACTTAAGGCTGCTTCCCGTCAAACATTAGATAATGGATGCGCTGTCTAAACGGTTTATACAATTACCGTTCTATGAAACATTGAGTAGACCTCTTGAGATGTAGGAGTTGTGCTGAAGTAGTGCAAGAGAAAGATTTGTGAACACACTGGACTTTAAGGCATCAGGACTTAGGTATCAGTGACCCTGGATGCAGATATCCACAGTAATCCACTACATACCTTCATTCCATCTCCACCCCCAACTTCCCTCCGCCGGCACAAATCCTCCACTCTTCATTACAAAATGCACCCCAAACACCCCCCAGGGGTGTCATCCCTAATGTACGTCACGCTACCCCCCTCTCTCTCCCCCCCCCCCCGTACGTCACACTTTCGAACTAAAAAAATAACAATTAATTAAACTATATTCGAAAACAGACTTCACTAATAAAGTATTCAACTATTAAATGCATAAATGTGACATAAATGTGACATCCTCTGTCAGAATGCATTCATCACAATTGAAACTCCAACATCACCTGTCAATATCTGGTTTTATATGAATGTTTTCTTTTGTTACGTGTGAGGACATAAGATATTTACCTCCCCCACCTCTGTTTCACTTTTCTACCACCCCCGCCCCCTTGCTTAGCGTGACGTACTTTATGGACGGTCCCAAACGACAGCAACGCTGTGCGGCCCTCGCCAGTAACGCTGTGCGGCCCCCATGCCGTCGTCACCTTCTACTGAGAGAAGAAAACACCAACGAATAGAGAATGAAATAGAAGTAGTGATCGTCCTGTCAGGCCTCCATAAATCGGAAGTGTATTGGTAATAGTCGGGAAGTGATACATGTGACACACGGGGAAGTGATATTTGTAATCCACGGGAAGTGATATTCATGGCCAAAAAAAAAAGGTGGGGGGTATTAATAAGGCGTTTGAGAAAATTCAAATCGCTAGTAATCACTTCCGGTCGCTGGAATTTTTAAGTGATCGTTCTTTGAAGTCAAATAGTTAAGTCAGAAGATCTGAGAAAGTAAAGCGGGAATAGATTCGTAAAAAATTAGCAGTCAAGCTTTTTTAAAGAAATAAGTAAGACGCCTTGATTCTTCCCGGCATTTTTGACGGTTGTAAACAGCTAGTAACTCTATGTTAGAGTGTGTTTGTCCATATAGAACAGTGGCTCGCAACATTCCTAATGCCGCGATCTTTTCATACAGTTCCTCGTGTTGTGGCGAACCCCAAACACAAATTTATTTTCGTTGTTACGTCATAACTGTAATAGTATACGTGTTTTCCGATGGTCTTAGGCTACCCCTGGGGAAAGGGGTCGTTCGACCCTCCAAATGAGACACGACGCACAGGCTGAGAACCGCTGATATAGTACCAAGGCGCAACCTATAGGTACACGGGAAACCCTTTACAAAAAAACGAAGTGGCTACTGGTACCCGGGTACCAGAATTAAGAGGCTGGGATTAAAAGACGATTCAAAATATTATTGTTGGGTTTGTAAGACCAAATGAGGTATCAAATGAAAGATAATTAAATGTACTATACGTTTGAAATCTTAATTCTCTTCATTTTAACTAAAATAAACTACTACAAATGACATCCGAATAGCATTAGTCAAAATTGACCCGGACACGCAGCGCCGCCATTCGCACCCGGGCACCATTAAGCTCAATGCTATTGGGATGTCATTTGTGGTAGTTTATTTTTAGTAAAACTGAAGAATTAACATTTCAAGCGTATTGTAAATTCAATTATCTTTCATTTGATACCTCATTTGGTCTTACAAACCCAACAATAATGTTTTTAATAGTTTTTTAATCCCAACCTCTCAATTTTGGTACCCGTGTACCTATAGCCACTTCGTAGTACCAACGCAAAAGTAGTGGAGAAGGAAAACGAGGTTGATTAGCTGACACCTAATGAACGCATTGGAGCTATGTTCAAATCAGCAAGAGCCCTTTTGTTTAAGGGACGCCAAGATTAAGAACTCTGTTTGGAGAGTGGCATTTCGTGGAACTTTGAGGGATAAATAAATTTAATGTCTGTGTTCGAAAGTCATGAGGATATTTGACTCTTGTCTCGCGTCGTCGTCTTTGATGTTACCGGTATCTTCTGCGTTGTTGTTTTCTTTTTCTTCTTCCGTGTTGTTGTCCCTGTTCTGATCGTCGCTGATGAATTTAGTCGACTCCTGCATACGTTATTTACACATCAACAGTGTCATTCTGAAATAAGATAAATGTCCCACCGCCGCTTTCCCCTGAGTTCACAGTTTCATGTCTTGACCTACTTTAAACGGGCTGTTAATTTGATTTGACCTACTTTAAAAAAAAGTTGTTTATTTGAAGTGTTAACGTCACGATGACGATTATTTCATCGACTGTGCCAAACCAAACTCTTTAACTCAGCGAGTCGTCCCCCCCCCCCCCCCCCGACCCAGTGAGTTCCCTCCCGTCTGAAGTTCTCATCACCACCACGACCCTTCTCTCCACCTCTTAAACCCCGCCCCCTCCCCCCTTAGTCCCCGCGCCCCCTCCCTTCCATTTTGTGTTCTTTTACTGTCTCGATCCTCCCTTCTTACACTTGACAACAGTAACAGCTGCGCTGACGTCACAACGAGACTCATGCCATAAGACTTCTCTTTTCTCTCTTATCCCCACCCTCCCCACACACACCTTTTTTTTTTAAACGACCGGTTCCACGTAGTTTACCTACGAACTTCCATTACTGTTCTGCTTCATTAACTTCCATGACTTTTTGCTTCATTAACTTCCATTACTTTTTTGCTTCATTATCTGACAACTCGCTTTTATTGTTTCGTTCTATTATTAGTATTATTATCATATTTTTTAAAGTTACCCTTTTTTGTTATACCCCAAAGCAGCGCAGTTACTAACCTTGACCTTGATGCTAAACTCGTTCCATCTCTCACTCATCACCTGCCCCACCCATCACCCCCCACCCTACTTCAGTATACATGACTACAACTATTCTCTACTCGGTGCACCATCAATCGCATCGAGAACATCGTTAACTTAACCTATTGCGAACTTAACCTATCGTTAGCTTAACCTATCGCTAACTTAACCCATCGTTAACTTAACCCATCGTTAACTTAACCCATCGTTATCTTAACCCATCGTTAACTTAACCCATCGTTAACTTAACCCATCGTTAACTTAACCTATCGCTAACTTAACATATCGTTAACTTAACCTATCGCTAACTTAACCTAGCGTTAACTTAACCTATCGCTAACTTAACCTAGCGTTAACTTAACCTAGCGTTAACTTAACCTATCGCTAACTTAACATATCGTTAACTTAACATACCGTTAACTTAATCTATCGCCGACTCACCAGCACTCACCTTTCGCTAATTACCCCATCACTAACTTACCCCATCACTAACTTACCCCATCACTAACTTACCCCAATCGCCAGCTAACCACGACCCACTTATCACTAATTTACCTTCTTGTTAAATCTCCCCATCCCGAAACCCAACCCTGGTATCACTAGCTTGCTCCATCTTTATTCCACGCCCCCCCCCGACCCACCCACCAGTGCACCCTTCCCACTCTCCAACATACCCACTCTACCCACCATTCCCCTTACACATCCATCACTCACACCCCACACCCCACGTCTAATCCCACCCTTGTTAAGACAGGCCTACATGATGTAGGAAGTAATCCTTAAGTCTCAGACCTCCACGTGCCTCGGGCGTCTGCTAAGTATGGCCGCTTAAGGGTGAGTCCAAGAAAGAGGCTGCACGCTGCGGCCCACCATCTCACTGACATTATTCCATAATTGGTACAATTCTCACAGAACCGCAATCGCCACGACACATCATGTTATAACCACGACACATCCTATTATAACCACGACACATCCTATTATAACCACGACACATCATGTTATAACCACGACACATTCTATTATAACCACGACACATCATGTTATGACCACGACACATTCTATTATAACCACGACACATCATGTTATGACCACGACACATCATGTTATAACCACGACACATTCTATTATAACCACGACACATCATGTTATGACCACGACACATTCTATTATAACCACGACACATCATGTTATGACCACGACACATCATGTTATAACCACGAGACATTCTATTATAACCACGACTCATCATGTTATACCCACGGTACATCATGTTATAACCACGACACATGTTGTAATCACCTATATCATGTCACGATCACGACACATCATATTGCCAGAACAAATCACGTTATAACCTGGACACATCACGTTATAAGCACGACACATCCTATCATGACCATGACACATCATGTTATAACCACTTAATCATGTTACGACCATGACACATCATGTTACGACCACGACACATCACGTTATAATCACGACACATCCTATCATAATCACGACTCATCATTTTATGACCCCGACATGCATTAACTTGCCCAGTGGTCGACAATGTTGAGCATAATGAGACCTATTAATTTTAATTACTGCATATGAATGCTCCCTCACAATTGCTCTCTCCTTCACAATTTCTCTCTCCTTCACAATCTCTCTCTCCCTCACAATTGCTCTGCTCTTCTCCTCATTGTTACCCTCTTCTTTACTGTAACCCTCTTCCTCTCTGTTGCCCTCTCCCTCACCATTTCACATCCCACACTGCTGACTGACAGCCCCCCCCCCCTGTTCATTTCACTCCTTCAACTCATCACTTCTACCAGTTCCAACTCTCCACCCCCACCCCCCTGTAATTGCCTACGTTTTCACAAACTATCTTTGCGCGTTTTCTCGTCTCTGGCTGTCTTACATCCCCCCACCTCCTTCTCCCGAAAAAGAAAATTCATTTCCATGTACATTCCCCACACATCATTCTATATATTAAAAAACACCATGATTATTACATAGCTTGTTAGTCTTGATTACTTAAAAAAACACCATGATTATTACATACTGGTTACATAGCTTGTTAGTCTTGATTACTTAAAAAAACACCATGATTATTACATAGCTTGTTAGTCTTGATTACTTAAAAAAAACACCATGATTATTACATACTGGTTACATAGCTTGTTAGTCTTGATTACTTAAAAAAACACCATGATTATTACATAGCTTGTTAGTCTTGATTACTTAAAAAAACAACAAAAAAGCCATGAACAACAACCAAACAACTCTTCTAAAACATATATCGTGTCAGCCTGCTGTCTTATCTCTAGGCCGGTACATTGTGATGCACTCTAAAATAGCTTCACGACTATTCTTAGATAAGCCGAACATTGACAAAGGAGAGATACAGTTTTGACACGGTTGTGGCATGCTTGGTAACACTGGGGAACTTCTGCCCTGTCCCTCACCACGTGTGTGTGTGTGTGTGTGTTGCCTTGACCAAGTGGGGGGGGGGGCTTGGGAAGTGATATCATACCCGCACTCATTCACACCCTCACACATCTTCACACACACACATACATTCACACACACGCACTAATACACATCCACACACTTTCACACCCTCAGTGCAGTGCCACACACATTGACACCTGAGCACATTCACTCCCACAAATACCCACCAACACACATTCATATCCACACACATTTCACACCCAAACACATTCACAAACACACTCATTCACACAGATTCACACACCCACAACGTTTCACACGCACACCCACACACACAAGACCTTGATGGAAGCTGTCTTAACCCAAGTAATTTTGAGTTAATTTGTTTCGTTGTTTCCTAAATCTGTAATTCTCGCAAATTTATGCCTGGAGATAGTGATTTTTTTAAAGGAGGGGGTGAGGCTACCAAAATTGCTAAAACACGCCCCCCCCCTCCACCCCACACACAAAAGCAGCTGAGTTGAAGCTGAGAGAAGATTTGAGAACGCTATCATGAACAAGGGAGAGAAGATTGGCCCGCAGTGACCCCCGAGTGCTGCACGATTGAATTATCTCTCTTGAAAAGTGTGACTCGCGCGGCAAATATCTGCAACCAGGTTTTCAAAGATGAACAATGGCAGAGTCGAAGAAGATAGGCGCTACAGTTGATTGATAGGTTTGTCTTTTTTTTTGTTGAAAGGTAAGGGGTGAGTAATCAGGTCGACACCTATCACCCTTTGCATTACTTCCCCTCTCGCACACGATGCGCCCATTCCTCTGAAACGTCCATCTTGTAAGGTATATACATATATTGTACACGCGTTAACAAGATAATGGCATACAGAGAATGAGAAACATGAAATCAAAAACACGTTTTTGAGCTAATGTTTGACGAGATGTTCGATCTTACCATATTTGTGTAATGGTTGTATGATCGTTATATCCTTGTAATGACTAGCAATGTGTACTTGGATAGTCTATGCCCTACCTCACCTCTTGGGTCAGCGTAAACACCGCACTAATACCGATACACTAACTCCAACCGGTTAGTTGTGCAACAATGTTTGTTCTCCACAATTAACACTAGTGTATGTATATGTATTTTAATGAAGTTCCAGCCTAACAAACTAATCAACATCCTCTTGTACGGCCATCTACATAACACGACAACAACAGCTAAACTAAGACGTCATTTCCCCCTACCCAAATACGTCACAACATCGTCTCACAATATATACAGCTACACATATAATCTCTAACTAACTATGTACCAACATCACAACAGTGATGTCATACCCTTGACAATGTTCACGAGAAAGAATACTTTTCAAACCATCATAGTTAACACAAAAGGTTAACGCAAAAGACAACGCTAAAGACCTTCTAGCGTCGGAAGGCGTGGAGTCCATGGTTTGGGGAAACTTTTATTATATATATTGAGGGCGGCGTTTTCAGGCAACGGCGGATCTCTTTGTGTGGGGTGGGGCAAGGGGGCAAAAAATCAAATCCCGCCCCGGGCGGTTCTAACCCTTGCCTCGCCCCTGAAAATACCCCTTTTTTTAAATTCGGCAATTACGGGGCGCCCCCTGTCGAGTAGCGAACCCCGGGGTCTGGCTTTTTTGCGATGCCCCCCCCCCCCCCATTTCCCCTCTCCTTACCGCAAGGAAGTCTCGTCTGCCAACACGAATAGGGTGTGACGTTAGCAGACGTAAACCTGCGGGTCCAGGAATTCTGGGAAGAAGCTTATTTGTTTTATAGTTTTCCTGGCCATCCCCCGAGATGCAGGTTGCCTCAGATAAGTTGTGTCTGAAGGCTCCAACGGCTTTTTTCCTCTTTCTTTCCTTTACCAGGCTTGATTTAATTTTTTTTTCCCTGGTTAAAGCTCATTCTTGGTATGCTGGTTCTTAGGCCGGTCTGTTGATATCTGCCGGCGTGTATTGTATCGTTAAACAAGTCTGACATTTTATGCTCGCTCTTATCAACATTTCTACGGCCTCATTTATTTGGGTTGGAGGGGGGGGGGGGGAGCGGTTGGATAGAGGGAAATTATGCTGGGCAGGAGCGAAGTGAAGAATGGGTGGATAAAGGGGGAATTAAGAATCGATGGAGATGAGGGAAAGTAAGAATGTACGGATAGAGGGAAAGTGAGACGGGATGGAAAGAGGAAAGGGATAACGGATGGATAGAGGGAATGTCTCGGTTATACTTCTTGGATAGAATTCTATTTTCAGTATATGCTGTGAGGTCTTACACTAAGTTGAAATGTAGAAATAAATTATTCAAGCAAGAAGCCATCATTTATGCACTATCCAACTTGCAAGACGCCACAATTGATGCACTATCCAACTTGCAAGACGCCACCATGTATGCACTATCCAAGTAATGGTTAATGTTTTCCCCACATTTAAGTTTCCAAAGTGCGGCCAGTGGCTTTCTACTGTCATCGCATGCTCTCTTTAGATACAGGCTTTCAACGGCCACTGTGGCGACACCAAGGTGGGAGGGGGGGCGAGGTCAGCGGGGCCGGGTGACAACTGGTGATGCCGCACACAATCAATCATGCGTTTTGTTCTAGTCTATCCAGGTCATGAGCTGTAGCCTGATCCACTGCACCTGCCAGTCTTACATGGAAATAAGGGCACGGTCTATAATCCTCTTAATATGGATCATCCGTGCACCTGTACGTCCCTCATCTCCCCACCCCAGCCAAACCACGATCAAAGATCATATCTAGTTAATCGTTCTCTCCACCCCCACCCCAGCCAAACCACGATCAAAGATCATATCTAGACACTCGTTCTCTCCACCCCCTACCCCCATTGTAGCATTCAGTCCTAGCAGATGATAATAGCATTTCCATAGACCATTTCCATAGAACATTTCCATAGACCATTTTCATAGACCATTTTCATAGACCATTTCCATAGACCATTTCCATAGACCATTTCCATAGACCATTTCCATAGATCATTTCCATAGACCATTTCCATAGATCATTTCCATAGACCATTTCCATAGACCATTTCCATAGATCATTTCCATAGACCATTTCCATAGATCATTTCCATAGATCATTTCCATAGACAGTTTCCATAGACCATTTCCATAGAACATTTCCATAGATCATTTCCATAGACCATTTCCATAGACCATTTCCATAGACCATTTCCATAGATCATTTCCATAGATCATTTCCATAGACCATTTCCATAGATCATTTCCATAGACCATTTCCAAAGACCATTTCCCTAGGTCATTTCCATAGACCATTTCCAAAGACCATTTCCATAGACCATTTCCATAGATCATTTCCATAGATCATTTCCATAGACAGTTTCCATAGACCATTTCCATAAAAATGTCCAAGACAATGTCCGTGCTGTGTGTGAAGCGGTATTTGTTCGTACGAAACTGTTCCGACACCACATTCAAAGGGTTTTGGGAGTCTAAATAAGGTGGGCCCGGGGGTGGGTCTTTCGTTTGAGGTGGGGAAGGGGGTCTAAAGTCTAGATGGGGGATCTGTAGTCAAGGTCTTAAGAATATCCCAGGGGAGAATATCACCGCGGGTAAAAATTGACCTGTCAGACGTTGAGAATCCGTATCATGGTTTGAAATATCAGATTATTGTTCTTGTTGCTGCTGCATTTGTGTTTTTTTTCCCCCACCTCCAGAAATTAAGCATATTTCAGGACATTGGTTTGTTCCGGAAGTTTTGAAATCGAAATCACGAGGAGATAACTCGATTTGTTGTGTGTGGGGAGAGCTCACGTTCGCTGTCAGTTCAGCACGATAATTACAAAGAACGCAGTAGACAAACAGGTCCTTTGTCTTTCCTTAAGCAGGATATCAGTTAATCTCCCCCCCCCCCCATTTTATCCCCGTGCACCACAATTCGAAGCCGCAAACTGCTAACTAATGTTTTAAAACTGTTTTCAACAGAGAGTCCTGTGACTCCAGAGAGTCATCTATGTAAATATTGTATTAAATTACCTTAAAGCTAAATTACTGATCTATTAGTATGGTGTTGTTTAATTGAAGATTTTTTATTGTCACCGAATTTGTCATTTAACTGATAATATATGTTTAAAAAAGTATACTTATTTACAACTTGCAATAGAGATTAATATATTTGAGTCTGGGGAAAAAAGGGGGGGGGGTGGGTTGGCGTTGAAGCCGTGCGAAGAGTTAAATAGTAGAACAAGATATGTTTATGCTTGGAAAAAAAACATAAGAATTGAAAGGACCTTTCGGCTAAACGCCTTCTTCGAGCAGACAATACAAAACAAGAAAAACAAATTAAAATAATTATTGTAAAATGTGAAGTGTTCCCAGATTCACGGTGTAGTTCTTCCAGTCTTTGGCTATTTGTTTATTTGCAACAGAGCGTCGATCGTCTTCCTGTTTGAGTTTTAACCCCGAAACAATTTACCCGAGAACCGCTGATCAGCCGAGTCATGTGCACCAGGGGGGATGCCCAAATCGAAGAGATGAGATCCGCTGTCCGGGCAACGAATCTAGGCACAGCACAAACATAATTGTCTGCAGTGAGCGGGCAACGAAAACAGTTTAGGACCAAATTAAATTCTGACGATAAAAATAAATAATTTAAAAAAAAAAAAAAGATTTCAAACAAAATCAAGAGATAGGACGGAAGATAGTAGTAGCTTATCCGACATTTCTCATTTCTTCATTTGAAACGGTATCGATACCATCAACGAGCAGACTCGGAATCGGTTTTTTTATTAATTTTTTTTTTTTTAACGGGGCAGTTTAGGGAGATATATTTTGTCTAAGGAAATTGTGTGATTACGAAACGGCTATCACGTTTCGTTATGGAGCCAATTAATTGAGTTGTCATTTGCTCCCAACTGTCAACTTTTGTGTGTCTGCTGACGTAATATATCGGGCCGCTCATTCCTTCCCTGGAGCAAAGCCCAGCGGAGTGAAAGATTAACTTTCCCGTATCGTATTCGGTGTATATATTGTATTCTTTCTTAGTGTAATCGTATGAATGCCGATTATTGAATATGAAAAAAAAAGAAAGAAAGAAAGAAACCCGTGTTTGACCTTTAATCCACTTGTACCGTCTTTACCCAACAAAAGCCATATTTTAACGTGACGTCTTATCTAGGTCTTTTGCCCTTCTCGACTCCGCTCATAAAGAGTCGCTCGACTCGACTGCGCTTATAAAGAGTCGCTCGACTCGACTGCGCTTATAAAGAGTAGCTCGACTCCGCTAATAAAGAGTCATTCGACTCGACTACGTGTATAAAGAGTCGCTCGACACGACTTCACTTATAAAGAGTCATTCGACTCCGCTAATAAAGAGTCGTTCGACTCAACTACGCGTATAAAGAGTCGCTCGACACGACTTCACTTATAAAGAGTCACTTGACTCCGCTAATAAAGAGTCGGACTACGCGTATAAAGAGTCGGACTACGCGTATAAAGAGTCGCTCGACACGACTGCGCTTATAAAGAGTCATTCGACTCCGCTAATAGAGTCGTTCGACTTGACTACGCATATAAAGAGTCCCTCGACACGACTTCACTTATAAAGAGTCACTCGACTCCGCTAATAAAGATTCGTTCGACTCGACTACGCGTATAAAGAGTCGCTCGACGCTACTGCGCTTATAAAGAGTCGCTCGACTCGACCGCTAATAAAGAGTCGTTCGACTCGACTACGCGTATAAAGAGTCGCTCGACACGACTTCACTTATAAAGAGTTGCTCGACTCAACTCCGCTAATAAAGAGTCGTTCGACTCGACTTCACTTATAAAGAGTCGCTTGAATCGACTCCACTTCACTTATAAAGAGTCGCTTGAATCGACTCCACTTATAAAGAGTCGCTCGACTCGACTACGTGTATAAAGAGTCGCTCGAATCCGCTTATAAAGAGTCGCTCGACTCGACTACGCGTATAAAGAGTCGATCGAATCCGCTTATAAAGAGTCTTGGTGGTTTAAAAAAGAAAGAATCTCCGACCCTTGTTTTCTTTAAGGAACAAGACAAGTGAGACCGTAATCTCGGGCGCTTGGATTGCCACGCGATATTTCAAATTAACGTTATCTCAACCATCTCGTTAACAATGCTCGTGCCGGGCCCATGTCGATGTCGAACAAGCGTTTCCTGGCTTGGAAGGAAGCGATCACTGGCTTTCTTGTCCCGATAGAGGACTGATTTCTCTCTAGCTATCTCTCTATCTCTCCCCCTTTCTCTCTCCCCCCTTTCTCTCTCCCCCCTTTCTCTCTCTCCCCCTTATAGCCATTGCTGTATCGATTATCTCGTCTGCCATATCGGAGTCTCGTCTTCCATATCAGAATCTCGTCTGCTATGTCGGAATTATCGTCTTCCTTATCTGAATCTTGTCTTCCATATATGCTCCTCCGCAGACACGCGTATTCTGTCGTTCACATACTAAAACATATGGTGAACGATCTTTCTCTTTTTGCGCCTCCAAACAATGGAATTCTCTGCCACTAAACATCCGCAACATACCAACCACCCAGGCCTTCAAAACTGCACTCAAAACACATCTCTTTAAACTCTACTACCCCGACTGATTCCCCACATCTGACCGATAAACGATGCCACTGGCCGCCGTCCATGGCTTGACATGTAAAAGTTCTGGGGTGGACGGGGTGAATATGCATTCGTTTTTGTTTTGTCTTTATACAGCTGTTCTTTATGACATAAATGTATTTTATTTTATTGTCACGATTATGTCTCGTTTCCTAATATTTTAATGTACAGCGCGGTGAGCCTAGCCCTTCGCTGGGGTACCGCGCTATATAAGACAACTAATAATAATAATAATAATTATCCATATCGTCTTCCATATCGGAATCTCGTCTGCTATGTCGGAATCTTAGTAATAATGAAATTTCATTTTTCTAGTTTCATAATTGCAAGTTCATTTTTCTAGTTTCATAATTGCAAGTTCATTTTTCTAGTTTCATAATTGCAAGTTCATTTTTCTAGTTTCATAATTGCAAGTTCATTTTTCTAGTTTCATAATTGCAAGTTCATTTTTCTAGTTTCATAATTGCAAGTTCATTTTTGTAGTTTCATAATTGCAAGTTCATTGCCTTGTAATTAGTTTTGTAGTTGTTGTTCTTGCTTTGCCCATCCTTATCCACCTAGCTAACATAGACGAGATTGTTGGGAGAACTAATAGGTCAATTTCAAAGCATGCAGTAGAAAGCGGTCAATTTTGAATCTTTAAATGGTATTTCTGTATCTGCTTCTTTGTGGGGTGGGAGTTTGGGTGGGGTAAGTTAAGACAAAAAGTTGTAGCTTTGAAGGAAAAACAAAAGTTCCAATGGAGTTAAGCCATGAAAAAGGAAACATAGATGTACCCCCTGATTGTGGGAAAGGTAGAATTGAGGTATTTCTGAGGTTCAGGTGAATTGTGGGAAAGGTAGAATTGAGGTATTTCCGAGGTACAGATGAATTGTGGGAAAGGTAGAATTGAGGTATTTCCGAGGTTCAGGTGAATTGTGGGAAAGGTAGAACTGAGGTATTTCCGAGGTACAGATGAATTGTGGGAAAGGTAGAATTGAGGTATTTCTGAGGTACAGATGAATATTAGGAAAGGTAGAATTGAGGTATTTCTGATGTTCAGGTGACTTGTAGGAAAGGTATAATTGAGGTATTTCTGAGGTACAGATGAATTGTGGGAAAGGTAGAATTGAGGTATTTCTGAGGTTCAGATGACTTATGGGAAAGGTATAAATTGGGTATTTCTGAGGTTCAGGTGACTTGTAGGAAAGGTAGAATTGAGGTATATCTGAGGTTCAGATGACTTATGGGAAAGGTAGAATTGAGGTATTTCTGAGGTTCAGGTGACTTGTGGGAATGGTAGAATTTGGGTATTTCTGAGGTTCAGATGACATATGGGAAAGGTAGAATTGATAATTTTTTTAGGGTCAAACGATCGTAGTGATTTGTGGGAAGGATAGAGAGAGGGGAGACAAAGAGATGCTCATTGGTTACTGGGGAAATAGAAGTAGGTGGATACAAAATAATGTGGAGAAGGACGCAAAGAAATGTTTAAATGAGATTTAAGGGAGAAGTGGGTAATAGTTTTGTATTTAGTAGATGGGTAATATAATTTTATTTAGAAGGGGGTGAATTTTAGGGAGACTTGAAACAATTTAAATAAAGCCAGCGACGTTGTGCTAATGCGAAGAAGTGTGTGTGGGGGGGGGGGAGGGCGCTCCCGGTAAACTAATCTATGTCTGAGTACTCTGACTCCACATCAGCAGACGACCAACCTTTTTTTTTCTTTTTCTTGTTGCTTAGCTATGTGAAGATAACGGTTGCTGGAAAGTCTGGCCTAAATAAATACTGTTCTACCTGGCACCCTTCCCCGCAGTATAAACTGTAGACACGTAGATGGCTGATGGAGAGAGTGATGGGGTTAGACAGGTTCTCAATCTTTGTTCATCAGCTCTCAACCCCCACCCCCTCCACGCCCCTAGTACAGCTTTTAACGTACATTCGATCCGTCTTTAAAGAAAAAAAGGCACACCCGTAACAGATGAAACGATATCGAAGATAAAACCTTTGTATTTTTATACCGAGCATAAACATGTTGAGAACCGTCGAGTCCAAGGTCAATATCTGGTAAGGCTTCTATATTCTACTTCATGCTCTTTGGGGAGTTATTTTTGGCACTGGAAGAAACCCAAATGCAGGACAAACAGACTTAAATAAACTTTTCATCGCAGGGCATTGTGGGACGTGGATGACGTCGATATATATATATATATATATTTAAAAAAAAGCCTTGGCGTTTAAGTGGGAGAAGTGGGGTGAGTAATTTTTTTGACGCCCTGGTTGATCTTTGATATTTTCAGCCCCCCCCCCCCCCCCAAATTAACGAAACCCAAAATACATACAGAACACATAAACAAAACATGATATTTAAAGTATATGAAGTGGACCGAAAATGCAGCCCCAAAATAAGTGCCACCCGCTCCGTCACCTCTTCCTACGTCCTATCATAATCCGCCACTTCTTAGGCAACTGAGCGTAATGGCAACTGAGCCTCATGGCAACTGAGCCTAATGGCACCTGAGCCTAATGGCACCTGAGCCTAATGGCGACTGAGCCTCATGGCGACTCAGCCTAATTGCAACTGAGCCTAATGGTGACTTACCCTCATGGCAACTGAGCCTAATGGCCTAGTAATGGCAACTGAGCCTAATAGCACCTGAGCGAGCCTAATGGCACCTGAGCGAGCCTAATGGCAACTGAGCCTAATGGCACCTGAGCGGACCTAATGGGGACTGAGCCTAATGGCAATTTGGATTCAGTGAACCATTTCATGCCGACAGTTTCAGGCGCCTCTCTGTGTAGTATATTGTACATTGAATATACGATACCTGGATCATCCCTTTCACCCGTGACTGGTGCACCTTTCCCCATTAAAAAAAAAATTCACTCCTGATGACCGCTAGAACTATCCCATAAATACACACCACCACCGATCTGACCAGCTTGGTGAGTTTATGGGACGTAACTCTGCTTGTCTACACGCCCCCCATCCCGGACCCCGAACCTCGCAGATTAAAAACACGTATTAATAGCAACTGTCTTGGACGCGCTTTATTTCACGGATCACGAACTCGGAAACAAACCTGTTTCCCTCGCCCATCTGGCAGCGCGTGGCCACCACTCTGGGCGATGTCGCCACTCTGGGCGATGTCGCTCCTGGCGTACAGTGAAAAATAGAATTAGAAAGGAAAGACTTTTGGCGAAAGGGTTGTCTGTCTGGTGGTGTAGCCCGGTACACTGACTGTATAAATCTCTTCGGCGGGTCGTAAGAGACCAGGGAACCGCCAAACTACCAAATCCTGAATAGAAAGGATTTGCCTTTCATATTTTTGTGGTGGGGGGGGGGGGGGATTTGTGGTAATACAAATCAACGCCGGGTAGTCTAGCAATTTAACAGTTGGAAAAGTTTCAAGAAAACACAATTTAGTATCCTAGTAAAATAGGCTTCGACTCCTCTTACCCCGCTCGACTGCTCTGGATATGTCTTCGTGCCTCGGTGGTGAGGGGAGTCGAGGGAGGGATCGGTGTTCCCGTGATCCGATTAAACATCTTCGGGTCCCTCCCCTGACAGACTTTCGGGTCCTCCCCTGACAGACTTTCGGTCCCTCCCCTGACTGACTAACTCTATTTTCGAACTCAGTCGCCATTATTCAGGCGGCCTGGGGTGAATAACCCCCAAAGAGATCGCCACCGCCCATTTAATGAGAACGAGTGCTTCGCCCCTTCCATCCCTTCACTCACACCACCACCCACCCACCCCCCTCCTTTGCCCACTGATCACTGGATCCGGAAAATGAAGTTTCAATGTCTCGGCGAGTTAGACTCTGCCGACGGGTGTCCGAGGGCAGAATATCACCGCGGTAAATTATTGGCTTTCCAACTCTCAAACAAAATCTTGCGTCTTCACGGGTTTGTGTGTGTGTGTCTGTGTGTGTGGTTAAGTCAGTAGCTAAACTTTTGTTTATCAAACTCCAAAGTCACGAGCTGAATCGATTTCTTTAATGATATTTTTCTGTCCATTCAAGTCAGCTTTAATTAATAAGGGGGCAGGGATCTCATTGTTGTAATCTTCAGATTTAGATGAAAGGGAACTAAGTTTGAAAACAACAGATGACAAGGAACAAAGTCGTGTAGGATGACAGGGAACGAAGCAGGATTACATAACAGGGAACCAGTCGTAGGAATGACAAAGATCAAACGCGCAAATGAGAAGAATGGCTCGGACCACACAATGACCGGACGATAACACTCTTGTCTTCCCACCAAAAAACATCCTTACTGTATTATACACACATTAGTGACGTCAGACTGGAGCGGAGGGAGTCGTCGCTGATAGTTTCACAGTCTGGATATTGGGTGGCGCCAAAGTAGGAACCATAGGGAAATAGCTTCTTACATTATCCGAAAGGCAGTCAGTTAGCAGAGTTACAGTTGGCGTGGTTACTGTTGGCGTGGTTACTGTTGGCGGAGTTACTGTTGGCGGAGTTACTGTTGGCGGAGTTACTGTTGGCGTAGTTAACTATTGGAATCAATGACTCTTGACACCTATTTCCATCGGCCAGTCAAGTTTGGAGATCACGTCTGCTGCAAGTCGTGTGTTTTAAACGGCGTTGAAATAGTTCGCGATGGAATGTTGGGGCTTGAGGGCTGACCAATACATGAGCAGAGCTGACCAGTGCTTAGTGTGATCAGAGATGGCTAGATTTTAGTATGACCAGAGATGTCAAGAGTTTAGTATGATCAGAGGTGACCAATGTATTTCATTGTGAGAAAAAAAATATTTGAAAATGGATTTTAACAATTGCCATGCAATCTCACCTCCCTTTTTCCTCATTAGACAAACGTCACTGGGTGCTAAAGGTGACTCTTGACCTTTGCTTTAATGATGTACTTCTGTGATGACCAGACTTTAATTAAACTACTACACGGTCTATGCATGTTAAGTAGCTCGACCACCGTACTTCCTGGCTTGGACGGCATTGAGGATGCTGATTGGGGGGGGGGGGGGTAGTGGGAATGGGGGGGAAACTGGTGGATGTGGGGGAGGGGGAGACTTATGGGGTGCTGGGACAACTGATATGGGTGCGGTGGACATTGCTGGGGAGACTGCTGTTGTACTGGGGAGATTGGCGGGGGTGCATGGGGGACTGATGGGCTGCGGGGAGATCGTCGGGAGTAGGGGTGCATGGGAGACTGAAGAGGGCGTTGGATGTGGGAGTTCATGGTTGTCCCAAATAATACTCTGACGTCAGTTCAACATTGAGTACAGCGTCAAAACATGTCTAGATGGACACGTTAAAAAAAAACAACGGGGCCTCCATAGTCTAAAGGCAATGAATAAAATATTTAGCTTGACCGGATGTAAATAAATGTTCCCTGGACATTCATTGTTTGCATGCCTCAAACAAATTGAAGCACATCATAAAACAGACATTGGTCCGATCGTACCCTGTGACACTGACACCCAATGGGAACTTTGTTACAGAATTTAGAGGCATCTATATTTGGCGACGACTGTTCGTTAGAAAATTTATAGTTATCTAAATTTGGGGGTGACTTTTAGTTACAGAATTTAGAATTTATCTAAAATTGGAGACCGGGTACTACTTTTAAGCCTCGCTAGAACAAAAGCTGCCGTGCACGCGCAATAATATTGTACGGGATGGATTCCCCTGGGATGAAGGGGGGGGGGATTTGTAGACCGGGGGGGGGGCTATGTGGAGTGGATGGGAAGGGTGTGTTATGAGCGGGTAGGGGTGGTGAAAGTTTATGGCCCTGACGCGCCACTCATCACAGGGCGCCAAAAAAGTGGAGCTTTAATGAGAATTACATGACACGTGGGGCAATAACAATACACTTGATGACAGGTCTCATACTCCCCGTGGAATACACGCGCCCCCCCCCCCCCCCACGGGCCACAATCCCTCCTCCCCGTCCCACCACCGCTACTCCCTCTCCAGACATTCAGACATTAATCATCGAATTACTCACGCATGTCGTCTTTGTGGACCTCGTGGCTTGTCTCCCCCCCCCCCCTTTTTTTTTTTCACCCCGTTCTCTGTACGGGTAGCCTGACCTGAAGGCCTTCAAAATCATTACTTGTGAACTAATGGCTCGGCTGCTCTGAGTTGATGGCTCCCGTGAAACCTGACCATTGGTGTCGCGCGCGCGCGTGTGTGTGTGGGGGGGGGGGAGGGCGGGGTGTGTGTGGAGGGGATTAAAGTCGCAGTGACTGATCCGTGGAGGGTTGGGGGCTTGTTTTGGAATGGGCTTATTAAGAGTAAGCCCCCTTTTATTGAGAGAATAAAAAGCTGGTACAGTTATTAACCAAAAGGATTTGGCTTTTCGCTCTTAAAAATCTGATGGGCTTAATATTTGGTCTTTGTTTATTTATTTAGCATCCCGCTATTGGCATATTTACATCTACAAATAAGACAAGACATCTAAAACTGAGACAAGTTAATTAAGACAAGACATCTACCATCTACAAAGACAACCCGAGACATGACTTCCACAACAAAGACAGCTTAAAACAGTGGTTCTCAACCTTCCTAATGCTGTGACCCTTAAATATCGTTCCTCGTGTTGTGGAGACCCCCAATCACAAAATTATTTTCGTTGCTACTGTATAACTGTAGAGTGTATGTTTTTCCGTTGGTCTTGAGGCGACCCCCGTGAAAGGGTCGTTCGACCTCCAGAGGGGTCGCGACACACAGGTTGAGAACCGCTGGCTTAAGACAAGGCGTCTATCTAAAACAACGACAAATTAAGGTAATCGAGACTACAACGAAAATACGCAATTCCTAGCAGCAGACTCCGGAGGGAATGTACACTCCACCCTAAACTAATCGATTACTCATTGATTATGCATACGACCAGATCGATACTGCTTCGGTACAGAGCTAATGACGGTACAAAATGCGCTCGAGGTGTGAGTAATCGTTGGTTATTATTGTCATCCACCGACTATCCTGTCTTTATTTTCCTTATCGGTGTGTACTTTGACCTGCCCGTGTCGGCATGTATTAGTGCGCACGCTCGTTCGCAACACTTTGAAAGTAGTCCCACCTTTTAACACGGCACGTCCTATTTTAAATGGAGCTCTTGCACTTCAAAGGGAGGCAATACAAACCTGGAAATTGCACAATTTGTTTATTGATTATATGTATTTAGATGCCAACGATTTAAAAAAACAAACAAAAAAACAACACCACAAAAAAAGAAATTAATGCTACTGCAACATGTCCGCGTAATCTGGTTAGTTTTTATGTGTCACTTATCGTGAGCTCTGATGGACTTACAATTATGAAAAATAAAATATTTACATTTGGTAATTTTACAATATTTATATATTTATAAATATATATATATATATATATATGGTTTTTTTAATATTATTATTTCAATTCATATTTTAAAATGGGGCACTTAGACAAAGGATAGGGATAATATATTTGGAATTATGGATTTGCAATGTGAAAGAAGTGCTAGCGATGGACGGAGAATAAAGACACGCTCTGGTATAATTAACAGATGTTACTTATTTATATGGCTCCAAACTATTTTATCCTTTACTCGATAATCGACACGGGGGGCGGGGGTTAGGAGGATCGGGTAGGTGTTTGAACTCATTGAACCCCAAACTCATTGAACACCACCATGTAGCAGTGCTACGTTGACATCGGCCACGCATGGATCCCGCCCTCTGTTACTCAAGTTCCCTTTATCAAATAAAAATAATAATCTCAAATCCAAGCCTCAAGCGACGCCATTCTGAGCCGTGGCGGCCATTTAAAAAAAAAAATAGAGAGAAACAAAATAAAGGTTCCATTTATAAAAGTAGTATGTCCTAAATATGTCTTTATGCATCTCCCCCTGGCCCCAACCCCCCTAGCCCCGTGTCCCTCACGAAACGGCTGGTCACGACGCGCTCTTTCTTTGTGCACGAGCTTTGAGCATCGAACCGTATCAACCCCCTCAGGGCAAGGTCGGGGCTTACCTGGTCTTATTGACAACCCCAGACCTCAGGGCCGCGTCAGTGGGGAGGTAAAGGGGTGTGGGGGGGGGAAGGTTTGCGGAATACGATGTATCCGGATATGGAGGCCCTGCACGGGGAGGCTTAGGGGGCGGCAAGGGTGCCATAAAGTGTGGGGTTACGGTGATCCTGAAATAGACGAAGAGAGAGATGATGAGAGCTGCGCGCGTGCGGACTTGTTCTTCATCATAATCTCCCCTACTTGTCATGGAATTTTTAAAAAAAATAATTTTTTGGGTCCTTTAAAAAAAACAAAAAAAACCAACCACCAATAACCGATAAATGACTGCATGTTTGTGACTGATGGAAGGCAACTCTTGCCTTTTTTTTACTTGATGTCGGGTATTTGCATTACCCTCTCATGGTGGCACAATGCCTTTAAAATAATACGTTTTTTTTTAAAGAGTTATCCCCGGAAACTTTCACGGGCAAGTTTCTCGCCGGACTGAGTTTTGTTGTTGTGAATACACCCTGATAACACATATGTGTATAGATATAAATATCGCCTTTGTTTCATGGGTCGGTATTGCAGACCTGTTTACCCTCAAACTCTTAACATCGTACAATATCAACACAAAAATCGTTAAACATATTATCTTAATAGTAAAAATAAAAAAATAAACATACATTATATATGTCTGCACCTAAAAATCGTACACAGTACGCCAAAATCGTAAGAGCAAACAGGTCTGGTATTGTTATAAATAAACACATTTAAACGGGAAAAAGGAAGAAATTATTTTTTAAAAATGGCGCTGTCGGTGACGTCACCGTGTTGTTTGAGTTTGGCTGTAAAAGATTGTACCATCATATTCACAAAACTAAGGATTTAAGAGGATTTTATTGTTCCTGTTGAGTCAAAAATCCCTATACCTAACTCCACTATAAATCCGACCTTCTACCATGACTAAGTGTCAGTTCACACAATGAAATTCCTTTCAAATTACCATCGAATCTGCGTGATATTTTTGTGTGAACGCACTATTGAACGCACTATTGAAAGCACTATTTTGTGCTTGGTTTCTTTCTTTGGGGACCAAAAAAAATGAGAATTTGATCAAATAGGGATTTGCTAGTTGTGACATGGCTACATACGAAAACCACATCAAGTGTATGAACGGACATTTGAACGGCATTCGATCGTGTCAACTGAGCCTTAGCTGTTGTATATTCTGAATAAAACATTATAAAGTCAACAAATATAGTGTGATTTTTTAAAAATATTTTTTGTTACAACACATACCCCCTCTATCTCTCTCTCTCTCTCTCTCCCCCCCCCCCCCCCATTTTTTCTATTAAATTCATTTCTGAGCATTTTGTTCAATATTCAATATAAAAAATGTGCATGTGGCATCCTTGTTACAGCGGATGCACACACGCACACGCACAAAATAGTAAATAGATGAAAAGAGTACGAT